>JAZBHA010000076.1:35662-60681 GCA_037464855.1 Iselma pallidipennis | reverse complement strand
CTCTGTACTGAAAAACACAGAGCGCACCTTTGATAAAGATTTCCGAAAGGTTTACTGGACCTGTCTAACAAAGAGAAAATCTGTTTTAGACAGAGCGAGGAACTGTAAATTAAGTTTGTTTTATTTTTTTTTCAAGTAAAATGACATGCCGGGTTTTTAAAATATGAATGAACACCGAATGTCAGACAAAGCCATTGAAAGACCCGACTGGTGGTGCGCCTCGTAAAAGTGAAAAATGGCCACCCTCGAACATCACCTCTTTCTATACGTACTATGTACATCCAATGTACACCAAAACACATCTCCCCGTTCACGATTGTCGACTGTTGGACGTTCCTATACCATTCCCCTCTTATACTAGACTTTGAACCGGACAAAAAGAGAAGTCCGGGTGTGATGATGAATTTCCAGAAGCGAATTGTACACAGATTAGAAGAACAAAAGACTTGCGTCCTGTTTGTGCCGTAATTAAGGCTGAACGGCTATGTCATCCATCATTTTTTGTTTTTTGTACGTAGCGCTGTTTCCGCAGCGACAATAATTACTTCTATTTTCATTTTCTTTAGCCTTAAAATATATCGATATTTTGATAGATCTATTGAAGGGTTACACTTAAATTATGTGATGTGATTGTACTAGAGGGCCTTTTTTTCTTACCTTCTTTGTACTGAAAAATAGAGCCCTACATCGCATCTACTCAAAACTTTATATACATCTCCCGTGAGAATATGACATGACCCCATGTCGGTCTCACTGGATACATGGACTGTTAGCGCTTCACAGTTTTCTGGACACTGATGTACGTTTATATACAAGAATACGGATATTGAAATGTCACGTGAATTTTATATCAAATTCATGCAAATAATACACGATGTCGATCTGCAATGAATTTAACGACATTTATTGATACAAATGTTCTATCGTACGGGTTGCTAAAGAAGCCATACAACATACACACACTCACACGTCTACGAACATCCGCATGGTGGGATTCGTACGGAAAAGCCCTCATTTCCTTCGAGCGTCCATGAAATATGGTGGTATTATTGCTTCTGGTTGTGATGACGCTAGGGACTCTGTTGGTTTCTGTTTGCACGTCTTCAATACCACAACGAAATAGCATTGGTGTCAGGCATCTAACCAAACGTCTGCCTTTGTTCCTTTGTTATATTACATGCAAATATTATACAGTGGAATGAAATAAATAAGATTGGTGAGGCTGGATTTACGTTCCGCAGTGATTAAGAGAATGAGGATGTTGAATAAACCGAGAATTTTAGATTTAACCGCGAATCCCATTAAAAAATATAGTATTCGGATGAAAATCGACGAAATTCTAAAACTAAAAATTAATTTGCTTCAAGGTAGCTGGTATTTTTCTATTTAAACCTTGTTAACTTTCTACCGTTATATTCAATTTAGAATTGTTAATTTTAAGACAATCTCTAACTCGTAGACCATAGGTAGGTTATAAATGCAGGAACATAAAAGGAATATGCTTTCCCCGTTAGGCATGAAAAGTAATTGATGTGTAGAACATAAACTAACAACAGCAACACCAAATAGTTGGTTTCCTGATCCATAATCAAAATCCTTGTTGTTGTTTAAATGTGGAAACAAGCGTGACCATAGCTTCACCTATACGTTTGATCTCTTGAGGGCACGTTTACAAAATCATAGATGGTTCATAACAATAATTATAAGTTATAGTAATTCTTTAATTATCTCGTTAACTGCTCTTTAATATTTGTTGGCGTCATTATGTAAATTTAAAAAAACTATACAATCAACATTAAAATTAATGATTTTACAAGTTGAAAATATTTAAATAAACGTTATTTCCTAGAAGTATGCACGAGATGTAGATACTTGTACGTGAAGTTGTGGTTGAAATAGAAAAGAAATGCGACATCCCATCAGCATATGAATCGATCAAATATCAAATGCTAACATAACTCTTGTGCAAACCAATGCTTAATCGTGTACCGCTGAAAAGGCGAGCTGTTACATTTGCATACTGTTTTTTTTAATGTATAAAAAACCATCCTTTCTGATTAACATCCCTTGATATGAGTGTATTTTAGTCGTGTAATGTGTAAAGCAACACCTCATTAATTTAAAAGGATGTATTGATGTTATACATCGTCAGCATGCAGTCTCTTTTATAAGTCAATGAATAGAAGTCTCCTACTGAAACAGACTTTTATATAACAGATATGTATTTATATACAAATTGAAATCTCTAGTTTTGTTCCATTGATTAATATAATTGAAGACCTCGACCAGATGTTGATCGGTTCTCATTATTTTATTGACCACAAAACGATCTGTTTCGTCTTTTTGTTTTTCATGATCGTTCACAGTATACGGTGCTATAAATAAAAATTTGCAGCCCCTTTTCATCTAAATCACCGGATGAAGGCTTTGCTGGGGGGACGTCTATACATAGCCAAAAGTCTGGCGGCTAATTTTCGTCGGGTTCAACCGAGGAATAGGGGATAGTAGTCTGATGAATCATGCGTCTATTCCAGTCGACGCGACGTACTTTCCCACACTGGAAACCGACGTCGGGATGCTTTTAAAATCTCAACAAGTCCAGACATCATATTAATATACAAATCTTAAAATACTTCCACCTAAATTTTACACTGAGAGAGAGAGCTTTCAGTTTCAATTACATTTATGTAGCAAATTTTTAAATAAATAAACAAGTCTACTAGTTACTGTGGTATTATAAACTTGTTGTTTTAACTAAATTACTAACAACTTTTGATGAGTTTCAGTGATTTCTTATTGTTAGTTGTCCGTTTTTGTGAAACATCTACAGTACTGTTGAAATTGCACCCGTTAAAGAGAAAGATTAACAAGTTTATTATTGCTACTTTATTGCTTTTGCTTAGTTTTAACTGCCACAAATAGTAAAACATTTCTACATAAATTTTACGGTTAGAGATTTTTTGCAATTTAAACTGAAATTTAATTAAAACTTCTAACGTTATGTAGAAGAAAAATCTACAAAATTACATAATTGACGACATCAAACAAAAAAAAAAACATCTAAATCGTATGAATAACCTTACATCTTTGTCACAAGCATTATTGCTACAATTTTAATTAAAGTCTCTAGTGTTATTATTTGTTACAGTAAAAGTAAAGTATGTTTAATAAAATGAGATTTCTACTGACGATGAGAGAAACTACCTCAAGTACCTCAACAATGTTATTATTAAATATAGATTAAATTTTATTGTTGTTGTTTTTTTTTATTTAATATGAAATTGGGCACTTATTAATTTAACACGTGATTTCATATATCAACTTCCTATTAGTATTTGGCTTTGTTCAGCTCCACTTGTTACTAATTAGTTCGAAATCACGCTTTCTTTCACTCGTTTTGTTACAATTATCAAGCTTCTCTTTGTTGTTTTTTTGAGGAACTTATTTAATTAATACCTCCTCCAACATATCTTCTCAATTTGATTAGTACGCATTTCAACAACAGTTTTCGTGTTGGTTTAGTTTTCGAGTTAAATTGTCTGTAGAATACAGTACAGGGGAAAATTGTTAGAATTATCATCAAACTAAAGTTTAATCGTAAACTATTACAATCTTGGAAGGTTGTGTGTTAATGATTTGTAGTCAAGAGAAGGGTTAGAGGAAGGAATATAATATTAAGGGTTTCTTTGGAGAACTAGTCCAACAACAATGGCCTCATAATATACTATAGAGATCAACTACCGCAGAACCAACTTTCCATGACATATAAACAACAGTTTGCACCTGCTTCAGATATACTCAAATAATTTACCCAAGCAAAGGAGAGATGCCCGTCAAAAGGAGGCCCTCCTGTTTTCATGCTGATTTCGTCTTTAAATCCTTGGCAATAAGTCGTTCAAATATTGCACCTGCCTGCATCAGTATTCAATCTTATATAGCGGATGCTGATGGTCGATTCTCGTCCATAAATATCCCAACACAAGGCTATACATATACCTTGTACTATTGGTGAACTGGTCCAATTTGGGTCCGGATTAACCAGTGTTGAAGAAAGATAGAGTTATTATTATAACAACAACAGAAACAATTTCCTGTTCAACAACAAGATTTTACCTTGTATCTATGATAGATTTTTAAAATGGACTATGACATTTGGTCGAAAATTCGAATTCTTTACCTGCTCACGCCCGTCAGCTGTTCTTTTTTGATTTGAAAAGAAATCTTTAATGTATCAAGGGAAATTTATCTTACAGCTAATTAATCAGACTACAATCATTCATATTAATCAACTGAGTCATTGTTCAACCCCTTGTGACTAACTGCATGCGAGTCATTAAATATTTACTACATCTTTTATGCGATAAAAAAATTTAAATGACAAATCAAAGTTACTTGGTAACGGTAGTTATATACGACCATTATAGAATCAAACAAAATGCTACCTATTCATGTAATAATAATAAATTAAATAATGCACTTTACAGTAACTTGTCGTTCTATAACTCTCTTTTTTTTTCTTGCCTATTTCTTCCAACAACTTGCTAGATATAATGAACGCAATTTTAGCTTTCCGGTGATTCGGTATTATTTCGATAAAAGGGTTTCTTCATGAACTTATTAACTTTCACGATACCGAAGATTGATCACTTATTTAAACTTAATTAAATTTTAATTAAACAAATTACACAGAATGGATTAAATGATGAATCATGACTAGGATAGAGCTGAAAATTGGTTGCGGACGTTTCCTTTCGGGAAAAAAATCCCTATTCTGACAACGGTCTCTCAACTAACTCTATTAGTTGAATCTCAAAATTTAATAATCATCTAGTAGCAATATTAACAACATTTTCATCCTAATAACTTGTAAATTTCATGAACAGTCCTTGATTCAAACTAGTCAACTCTTATTGACTGTTTATCAATTAATTATTCATAATGCGTCCAGAAATTTTAGTTTTGATTATTTCATGGAATAAATGACCATTTTAGACTATCCGTTCCTATAGAGATTTATCGATGCATACAAATAAGTCAATTAATTAAGAAATAATTTATGCACAACGTTGCTTCCATAGTGAACTAATGAACTGTTATTAATTAGTCGCTATGTATTTGTACAACATATACAAACAACACACTGAAAAAAACAAACACCTCAATTATAAAAGAAATCAATAAATATAGCAATATTTTTTCTGATTTAAATGTACGTAAAACTTACTGATTTATAAACATAATCCTATTTTATGATAATTACCTAAAATGGTCTCAAATATTTCATTCTATTCTGATGAACTATAAATTATTGTTTATAGAGTCTATTAATACAAAATTGGTTGGAATATATGATAATATAGTTTGTCGAGACCACCTTGGATAATTTTTTTTCTTGGTTCAAATTAAATAAAAATGTTGCGGCTAATTTTTAAACAACCAGAAAATCAAGCTAATCACGGGAAGTACAGAGATCATTGTCTGACGAATCTCAAAAAAAAAAACATCTTTATAATATGTTAGTAAATGAAGATAAATACAGTAAAAACTCGATGATCCGATGAACGAAAAGTCCGGATAATCAAATGTAAACTAATGAACCTATTTGAAAGATTGCAGTTAATCTTGGATACCAACTTGAGTATTAACAATTTTCCAGGGACTTCCCCATGTAATTGCCCATTTATTGCAATTAAAATAATTATATGTTGCCACCTACGTATTACACAAGTAATTCTGTTTCAGATTCTTAAACTTTTATCTTGCAATATCAAACCTCCGCCAAATATCTATTGTTATGAAACTTGTTTTTGTTGTATATTGGATATTACTTGCACTTTTTTTTCTTATTAGAAACAATCCATTGTTATTTTTTTTTGTTTTGTTTGTGTCTCTGCGGATTTTTTCTCTCCCTTTTCACTACTGCTACTTTCTGAGGTTTCGCATACAAGGTTTCAGTGGGTTTGGCCGGAGGCCGCAAATAACTAAAGGGAGAATCATTTTCATTTGATTAAGTCGGTTCACATTACATCTATACCATCAACTGAATCATACATTGTTCGACATAATTTCTTTCCACATTCATTTCATGAACACTTACCTTTTATCAAACAAAATGACAGAAATAATAACACGCAAAGTACCGTCTGTATCATATTTTACCTAAGCAGTACCCTTTTAACTTTTGACTCATCAAATGAAACATTGAAGGGATGATTCATCATTTTATGTTTATAAATTGGATTATTTAGGTGGTTATTTTGATAACATAAACATGCCCAAAAAATTTGCGGTTTCATTAAAATGAAATACAAGTTGTGGCTTGAGGGTGGTCTTAAGTTGAAATAATTTTTATGTTTTCTACACCGGAATAGGCCTTGTTATATTTGTATTTTCTAATTGTGGAATGCCTAAAGGTGTATTCTCGTAACACGATATACTATATACACACACACACACACACACACACACACACACACACACAAATACACACCTGTATTTAATTAACTTCAATTAAATCTGTTGGCAAATAATGGTCTTGTCGAACATCGAAATTCACATGTTTTCAACGCCTGGCTGGGTGTTAGATTATTTCAAGAGACAAGGTAAATAGAACTATGTTATCTTGTTTCAAATCAGAATAATTTCCTTAATTAAAAAAAAATTATATGTACAATAAAGTGTTTAAACAATAGGAATTATATTGATGAAACGCAATGCAGTAAATAACTGGAAGAAATCGTATTGTATCAGCTCCCTTAAAAACAGCGACAAGTTGCGAGTAACAATGGGGTGGCAACTCAACAGGGGACAATCTCAGGATGTACGTACAACACACAAAGAACTCACCAGATGAGGAAGAGTAAGTTCCAACAACGGCCGGAGCCAACCTGTCAACACCAGGAAATCTATAAAAAAAAAGTCTATTGTATAGAAAATATATCCGTAGAATCGAGCCTGAAACTAGAGGAGTGATATTGTATAGATTAGAAAAGTGAACGATTAATTCGCTGTCAATCTTATCAGTACCAGACTGGTCTCTGTGTGTGGATCTTCACAGAATGTTCTCCAATTAAAATTTCTAGCTTTCAATGATGACATCATTGAAGCTGTTGTTGTTGTTGTTGTTGTTGTTGTTGTTAGTGCTTTGCATATTTATATCAACAATTTGAAAAGAATTTTTCTCTAATTCTTGTTATAAATAATAATAAATCGGTACATGTAGGTTGGATACGATTTTGTTTACCAGTGTAGTTTCAAAACCTTAAATATGAAAGATACATAAAAAACAATGATCTGGACCAATGGCAATGAAGAGCTGAGACAGGTGGCAGCCGCTAGAATCCTGTTCAGTGTTGATAATCGTTCTACTGGACCAGTCAGGTAACTGAGAACAACCCAATGCTTTTATCGTTTTTGAAATACAGGTGCAACCATTCAAGTGAGACCAAATCTGGTCAACTTGCTGGTTCTTCGTCGACCAAACCAAACCAACCCATCGTGTACTTGATCTTTTACATTCTATAAAATATTGACAGTCCATCCGAAATGTCACATTTTAATGGTAGGGTGTTGTCTGGTTGAGATATACCAGAGATTTTATTATTCATCAATTGACTACCGATTCATAATATGTTATCAAAATTTGGATAAAGTTAACAGACAAGTTACAAAACTTTTTTCTTTCCAAACAACAGCTGTGCAAAGAGAAAGAAAACAAAAAGAGTCACCTGCCATTACAAACAATCTGGAAAAGATTTTTGGTAAAATTTTCAAGGATCTAAACAAGGGGAGAAAAGACAGCGCTTAGAAACTTGGCTCCTGATGGTTTTTTTTTTATTATAGATTTACACCTGCCAGCTCACCTTGAGCTTCGATTTGATTTATTGTAAAATATTGGTCCCTAGTTTCTCTCTCAATATATAAAATATGCAAATCTAAACCACTGACTACTAAAAATTCTTTCAGAGAACTAGTAACTAATTTTTCTTCAAGTCTAATTATAACAAAAACACGATAATTATCCGTATCTTCTGGTTGGTCACGTAAATACCAGATTAGGATTAAGATTCCCGCGAATGTCATTATATTTCCCAATTATAAAAACTAGCTGTACCGTCAATTATTGACAAATTAAAGTCAAAGAATCTCATCAACTTTAATTTCTGAAGAAAAAAAATATATTGAAGTTTGTGTTTTTTTTTTGTTGTTCAATTCCATTAGTGGTAATTGTTCAATTCTATTTTTTTGATGTCAGTTTGGACGATATTATTTCTATATAGCGGTAGGTGGAATTCATCTCAAACAGAAATTCCAACACCAAAATAAAAGCCAATTCAATTCTACCAAAATCTTGGTTACAATATTGATCCTTTTCTGCTATTATAGGATGACCATAAAATTTAATTTTCTCTCCACTTTGGCAACCGAAAAAAAATTTGCATGCTAATAATTTCTGGCATTCCTTTTAATCAAGAGAGGAAACGGTGATGGTCAGAACAATTCCATTAGTTTAAAGTATCACATTAAAAACTGGAACCTGTTCATCAAGAATCTGGCCAGTGTAGTATACGGTTTAACAAGATTTGTGTGTGTGTGCTAAATTTTACATAATAACAGAGAAAATCAAGAATTCTCGTTTTTTGAAATGTTTCTATTGTAAAACACCAACAATAAAGAATAGAAAATATGGACACACACAACTTCTTCGATGTTTCCCAAGTGTCAACGAATTATTTATATATTTTTCTGTCTGTTTTGTTTTATAAAAAAGAACCTGACCCGACTTGATATTGTACCCTGAAACTGTAAAAGTGGCAACTTAGAAATTCTTTACAAGTTCATTGTACAAATTTATAAACATAAATATTGATAAATAATATATATTTACAAGAGAAAACGACAACATTTCAACAGAATCGGTAATGTACCGTTTTGCCATTGTCTGAACCTGCTCCTTTAACAGTTTATTTGTTGACTGTTGACTGTGCCAGTCTGGTTCTTATTTTATTTGATAATTATTAAATAACAAAAGATTTTTAATTTGCTGTGTGTAATTTAATTTAAATTTTATCCTTTAATATTTCGTTACAATTATGTTGGAGCTGTAAACAGAAATACAATTATTGTTTTTGTGAAAACAAAAAGTGATAACTTTAGTGAATTTTTCGCCTCGTGATGCTCTGCTTAAGAATACCACACCGAGAAATTGTTTTTACTGATAAGGCTTTAATCCTTGCACAAATCTCCTTTTGCCTAATAGACGTTCTAAAAGATTTATGAACAATTCTCTGTACTACCTGCAGGTCGACAGATAAACTCTAAAAGTTAATCAAAATTCTAATTTAACATACCGAAATTTCGAAATTTATTTGTTCATCTTTAAAGACAACATATCAACAGTTCGATAATCTTATGGATCTCGTCTAGAGCAAACTTGAAAAATTCCAAATTTCTAAAATAAATGTCCGATGTCATTTGCTTCAAGTCAGTAGCCATTCCCATCGAGTAAGAACTACATTCCATTTAACTTCTAAACATGTTGATTTATTTGAGATTATAGTATCTTCATGTTTCCGACAGTAGCATTTAAATTACTGAAATATTTCCAATTGTGAACTGGAATCGTCAGGTTTTAGAGGGAATTTCCCGAAAAATCTTCCTGCTACTAGTTGGATAAACAGAAAGAGCTTTGGCCTGTTTGGTCGTGTTCCTGAAAAAGTATTATATATACGCCTTTGCTACCAAAGTAAAGGTCGAACTAATTATATTAATTAAACCAGGTTTTCGCCCTTTGTCAAGTCTCAACAATCTCGCTAACAGCATAGAGCGCTACTTGATCCAACTAAAACTCTCTACAAGAAGGTTGTTTCTGATTCCTGTATAATTACGGACGACGCTTATCCTATCTTTGTCTTTGATGATTGATTGTTGTAAAGTCCGTCTCTGTCTGGCGTCGTCCTGGAAGGGAACCAGTCGTCAGTTTGTTGCCGACTCTCGTCTTGTTAACTACACGCCCGTCCAGTCACCGTTCAACCGTTGTGTCGGGTGTACGTTAGATGTGTGTGGTGGATATGGGGTTTTAAATAGCACGCGATTATTATTTTTTTTTTCGTTCAAAACATTTATGAAGAAAGGAAAAAATTGTTGTCACAACACGATATGGAATTAAATCGGTAGTTTCGTGTTTTATTGAAAATTTCTTGAAAAAGCACTGAAAGCTCGCTGAACGCTGAAAGTTCCTGCAGCAAATGTGTCTTTCAGGTGAAAAATCAGCTCGAACAAGGATTTTGTGAGAGTGTTTGTTCCAATCCAGACAATTATCCTAAAAATTATAATTTTTTCAAATAATTTTGTTAAGTGTTCTGTGATAATTGATGTAAAATCTTTTACTGTTCTTGGTGCTTTTTTTGGTGTGAATTTTTGTGTTTCCTCTTTTTCTGTTGGATAACGTCGAGGATTTCAAATTTCCACCTGATTGTGAGTATTTCCCGAAAACTACTGTGACTGTGACATTTAAATTATCACCTCCCAGATTTCGTGACTGAAAAATTCAAAGCTAGTGAATTTATTATTATTCTGTTCAAAAACACAGGGGTTTTTTTCCTGTGCCTTGATTCTTTACATGTTTATTCGGTGGTGAAATGAATGGAATCAAACAATAAGGAAATGGGGTGAACAAGTTCTAAATAGGAAATTCCTTGTAAGAGTATTGCGAGTGGTTGTATATGAGGGTGATACGACACACTCTATAATGCTCGTGGTTAATGCTACTACCATCATCTCCAGGACTAAATAAAACTAAGCATGGTCTCTCTCCACAAGTATTGTTCTTCCATTTATATCAAAAGGTGTAATCTAGATTTAATCACCAAGTTTTCCTGCACGCACTGCTGTAATAAAAGTGCGCAGGTATCAAATTATCGCATAAACTTCGCCAAATACAAAAAGAAAATACATACACACATACACATACAGTGAAGTTGAGATAGAAATTTTATATGGATTTTTTATGCTTTCGTGAAGATTTATATGTATTTTAGAGAGGACTAAAGAAATCAGCCTGCGAATTCGTACAATTTTCAGGAGGGTTAGGAGAGACCTCGACTGCCACTGTCAAATCTCCAGTTGAAAAGTCAATATTTACCCAAAGATTTCGTGGTCGGTTTCATGCTAATTTTAAATTTTCGCCCTGTTTATTGTTTCAGGGGTTGTTTGAGAGACTTTGCCGTTCGTCCCACCCTCTCTCTTTTGCTGGGAACGAGGTTAATATTCATTCGGATTATCCTTAACTTTAACGAAAATTACGATAAAACGTTCTCGTGATAATGAAACACACACAGAGATGGATAGATTTAAAAAAATAAATATATATGTATATATGTATATAGGAGTTTATCCCATTTTTATTTATGCGTTCACCCTGCTATGTTCTGTTTAATAGCTTTATGCATCCTGGCTGTCCAACTTTACGATATCTAAACTTTTTGAATGTTTTAGCCTGGCGTGTTTTATGTGATCAATAAAAACATTTCAAACAAATTACGTTTGTCGGTTGCGGTACACTTTTGAAGTTTTTACTATAATTATAAAGTTATTGATGGTCGTCGACTCAGTACTGATGCACCACCCAGTGGACATTCCCACTGTAAATACTACATCAAAATAATATAATAACGAACAACAAAGATTTCTTGAAAACAATAGACTCATATAACGGAGAACCAACAACCTAACGAACAATAAATACATCTTAACCCAGTTCACGCAGGGTCTTTCGATGAAATATGTTGAAATTATGTACGTAGTTAGTCGACTGTCGAGATGCACGAGACAAATTTCAGCCGGAATAAGTTCTGGGTAATTACTCAAGGAGCTGAGTTGTTCGTATAAACCCAACTGGAAATGCTTGAGAAAAAGATTATCCAAATACCCACCATTCAGGAAATGTCCGTAACACTATATAATATTCAATACTTTAAAACAATAGAATCAAGTAAATGAATACATCTTCCTAGTATATAATAATACTGGCAAATGTTGTATGGACGACTAACCACAAATTTGATGGGTATTTTTGCGTCATAATGAATAAATGTGGTTTAGAGTTTCACGTTGAAACTGATGATGGAATTTTGCATATTTAAAATCTGAAAAGGGATCGATAACTGGTGTTGGTGTTGGTGGTGGTGATGTGGATGCGTACAATCCACCACCATCAATTCCGTTATATCTATAGAAAAGAGGCACTGATTGAAACTGTCGCCGCTACAGTGAAATTGTTGGTCGAAAATTTCAAGGCGAAAAAGTTTCCTCATTTTGTCATAGCCGACCGAAATCGACTCATTAAAAAACTTTAGGGTGTTGTTGTTCCTGCTATACTACACGTTTTTGTTGAACCCGAAACCCCCCACATCATTTCTATAGCTTCAAGGGAAAAAATCCAGTTCCCACACAACTATTAGATAATCACTATCGTAAGATGTCTCATATTTTTTTCATTAGTAACTTTAATAGATTTCATATTTTTTGTCGACTTCTACAACTCATAGAAAAAGAATTTGAGCCCATGTTTAAAAAATTAACCTGTTTTTTTATTTGAGCTACCGTTTTTTTTCCGCCAGTAATACACTCACTGAAACATAATCAAATATTTTGTGTGGCTTTAATAGACTCAACGGTATTGAGTCGTGTTGAATGATGAAAGGCCCTTAGGTAAAATTGCCACTTAAGTATTGTGGATATGTCGTTTTTTTTCCCAATAATTACGAACAAAGTTCCGTTATGACGACAAAGTCTCATTAATTATTAAATATTCTCGTTAAAGCGATTATTTATTTATGTCATATTAGTTTTCTCTTCCCCTTTTTTTTTTCGTTGATTCTAAACTACGTTAAAATAAATGACGAGGGGTTGCTTTTAACACGCCCGTTTCTGGTTCAAGTATGTGACCAATTCGACATTAAGTCGTCGTGATCGTTGCATATTCACTAGACTGCCTCTAAACACGCTCACACACATGATTCGATTGCGCTCGACTTTTTCAGGAAAAAAAAAACGTGAAGGAAAAACTCTTTCCAGTAGCTGTTTTTAAATCGATATAATTGCTGTAAATAACACGTATTCTGTAAATGTGAAATTTAATTATATAGTGCAACGTATAGTTAGTTTCAATCATAAGATGTAAATTGAAACAATTTTTTTTTTTGAGTAATTTTTGGGAAAAATGCAACCAAGCGAATAAATCTTCGGTGAAACTTTAACACTGATAAAAACTGATAAATACGTATACAACACTAGCTAATATTTTTATAGAATCAATCACGCGATGGGAAGATTATTTCGTGCATTTGTTATATATTTTTTGTGTGTGTGTGTTGAAATACAAATTATAATTTTCCGTTTCGGTAATTTTCTTCGAAAATTCGTTTCAAAATTTTATAAAATTCAATTAATCATTTATCAGACATAATTAGATCTAAAATTACTTTTCTATCGTTGTTGGCGCGTCGTCTGTGATTTTGTTTGATAAAACTTTTATTCTCTTCTAGGATATAAAACTACCTTTAAATCTTTAAATAGTTACTATATAGTTTATTGCTGGAACAAAACTACTGAAACAATCAGCTACTACAATTCTGTTCTTTGTTTAATAATTTCGTTTGATTTTCTATTTACTCTATTTCCCAACTGAATTCTGGTTTCTCTTGATCTATGTATATGTGTAGTATATTCAAAGATGAAACATTTCCTATCTGTGTATTGTCATTAGTACTCAAAGTACAGAGGGAGACTTGCGGATCACAGCCTTAAGGCACTTTTCAAAGTTAATTGTATTGTTGCCTTTACTACTCATAGATAAAGTTTAAACTCAAAATCAAATATAATACCTACATTAAATTTTATGTTATATCGCCTTGTTCTTCAAGTTAACGTTATTGTTTCTATTTATCTATTATCAGTTTGAACAAATTCCAGAACTAATACACCTGCAGATAATAACCGTACCTACTACAACAAAGTAAATCTTGTAGTTTTGATGGTGACAGGATAAAACTGTCCTTGATATAAAAACAACTTTCACAAAGCATAAACATGAATATTTTAATAATAATAATAATATTTATAATGGTAATTATGAAAAAACATATTTTGAATGCACACACACACATTAAGGCCGAATTCGTGTCCTTTTTATCACTTTGTAGGTATCTTCCTTTGAAAAAAGGTCATTTAGAATGCAGAGCACATCTTAATAAAAAAGCTCCACGAAAGATCTTCAAAAATAGCATCACGAGTGCGGGGAAAAAAAAACATCTCATCTTGAACACAGACTCAATTACAATAGATTACGGACATTTTGTTGTTTAAAATGATTTTATCATAATTTTAATCATTTTTCCGAAATGAATAAATAAAATCGTAATTAGTAAAGGTATGTGTGAAATGTGGTGGTTTTCAGGCCACTAAGGCAACCTTAATAAGCTATAATACCTTTACCTTCATAATTTATACTGAAATGTAGCTAATTTTCTCGAAAATCTCTAGAATATTGCTGGTTTAATTGACCATTGTCAATTGGATATTTATCTATCTATGTAAATGGACAAATCTAGTTTCTTTCTGGAGGGAAAAAATATACCAAAAAAATTTCCATTGGCGTAAAGCTTTTTACTTGCGTAGTAACGTAATAGTAGCTTCATGGTTTTACGACAAATCGTATTTCTGCAGCATTCACATACATGTAAATTTTGACTTTTTTGCTGGTAAAACAACGTGAATTTGTAATAAATTTAATTGTTATAGTCATCCATTATCTACCTACAATAATAACTAATGATAAACAAATTTTATGATTTGAAATGTTGACTTGTCAACTGTCCTGATACAATCAGACAGACATTCATAATTTACTATAATTGTAAATGGATTCTTGTAGTCAAAAGTCAGTTGTTCCATCAAAAATATTTCCATATTTTATGGATAGGTAATACTGTTTTTATTTCAAATGGATTATTGTTTATGAACATTGGCTGGCTGGCAGTTGTCTAGTAAATTTTGTCAGATAATGGCATATGCAACTATTTTCAATTAAAGCATAGTAATGTGAAAACAAAACGTGATTTAGTTTTGAATGATCTCCAGTAAACACAATATACCTTTCAACTACTTTGTTAAATTGATTTAAAATTCGATTATTGTATCGAGCTTTTTTGTAGTAGGTACATTAACTTAAAAGGGTATGTTAACCTATTCAAAGAAAAATGCGATAAAATCCAATTGAATAATGTTTACAATAACAATAATTTCTGGTAGGTAATAAAAAAAATATATAGAAAGCACCGACAAAGCTCAACGTTACACTACGTGCAGTAATTTTTTTTAATGTTCATCTTTACTTGGTCATTATCACATTATTGAGTTTTTCTATTATATAGACTAGAAAGTATTATCTATAATTGATCGTTCATTTAGAAATAATTGTTTGGGAATAAATAATAGTTTGGACAAAGGTCAGTCAAATTTATTTATAAAATATGGACGAATTTCTAAATACCGTAATGTCCATTTATTGATTCCTCTTTACAGTTTCGTTCAATACATTATATTACTTCAATTATTCAATAGATTTTGCCATGTTTCAAGTCGGTTCTGTGTGTTGGTTTCGATTATTTAAAAAACCTAAAAGATTCATCCAGTCCCACCCAATTTACTGATTAATACCACCTGATTTTTATACAATTTTCCAGTTTAAAAAAAAATCAATTTGGTCTTTCTAATTATATATTAAATTTAAATTCTTGGTATTGACATATACTATGAAATATTCTGTCTTATATCTCTATAATACCATCTAAGAAAAACATCAAAAATACCAAAATAATCGAGTTTCCCAACAAAAAAAGGGTAATGAGTTCCTTGGGGGAGCTTCTATAGACTTGATTGAAATTGATTTGAAAGTTTGTTTCAAAAACTTTACGGAACACTGGCGACGAAGTTGGTGACGACAATAACGGCAACATCAAGTTCAAAGGTAGATAGGAAATTGTTATAAATTCACACACACACACACACATATATACATACACCTTCTCACAATCAGATAGCGAGTCACTTTTTCTTTTGTTCTCTAGTTCCAATTTATAATATCTGTTTTTCTTTTAGAAAATATAAACAGTCTGTTTACCTTTCTGACAGCTAATAATCTTTACTGTCAACAATCGATCATTTCTATTCGAACATCGATCCAATACTAGTCCCTAACTCAATTAGATTTCTTGTTTATTGCTGATGTGAAATACGGATAAGTTGTCCATCGCTTATATATGCAATGTAGCGTGATTCAGTCGGAAATTACATTCATAAATATTCCATCTTTCGCCACTAGATTTAATTCAATTCGATATATCGATCGGGTGTTAAGACACACCAGGTAACTTTATGATTTTTTGGAAAGTAATTCAGAGCAGGACTTAAATTATACGTACAGACTAATCAAAACTTTCAAATTTTCTATATAATAATAAAATCCATTCGTAATTCATCCAGATTCTTGCCCTTTTCATTACTAATAAAATAAGTTATTTAGGTCACTGGCTTTATGATAATGACTTGGACTGGTAGAAAATTTCTGTATTTTACGAGTACAGACTCCCAACCCCTATGTTGAAAATTAACTTGAACAGTCGACAAATGATCATTGATATAATCAATTTAGTAATAGCTTTTGTTATTGGTGTTGGTAAATAGTAAATACTAGAAGAGGTATTGTTGTTCATTCCAGGACAATCAGAGGACTAATATTTACAGGTTAATTGTACCTGATTGAATTGAAAGCGCGCCAAAACTATTTAGACGAAAAGTGTTTGAAGTTGCTCGTTTTTTTTTCATATTTAAACATTTAAGTTCTCACGTATCGTAATTTTACTTCAATACACTCGAGAAAAACCACGGAAATCAAATGGACTCCCCTTTATACCAATGTATATTATTCACTTACGCCGGAAACGATTTTTCTATGTAATGCTTTTTTTAACCAATATGGGATTTATTTAAATAAAAACTATCATTGTTATTGATGCTGTGGTTATTCTGACAGAAAGAGACTTTTTGGGGCGTAATTGGTTTATTGGGATGCACGCTATTTCCAGTCTAAGTCCCGAATTTATTGCCTTGAACAAGCTGTTACACAATCTGTCACTTATCCCGATGCCAGTGAGGTGAATAAAAATAAATGCGTTATTAATGATAGGGATGCACCGCAGATCCTAGCACAAATCCCTCAAAAATATCCCCTAACAGTTCATTGGAAATAAATTGGTAAATTCGTTCAAGACACATTACATATGGTTGAAACTAAATAAATTGAAGACAAAACAATAAAAAGAAGAGTTTATTTTATTCGATGTTTCACGTCAATCTTCTTGGACGCATGTTTGTGAATTCAGATTCCCAAAAAAAGGTCCGGATATTCTCCCTCTCTCAAACAGCCGATGTTATTTGAAAGGGTAGCAAAAACCAATCGCAGTTTGTCGTGGAAAACTACCACCATCCCTGGTTTTTCGTTTAAAACCGTCTCTTACACTGCAACTTTTTCATAATAATAAAGTTTCATGTTATTACATCCGTTCCACTTAACTGTAAAAAATATTTGAATTAATTTGAACTTCAGACCCGACTCTCTGATGTGTAGGTACCGTGTGTGTATGTGCCGTCGAGAGGACCTTTAAAACCTTTTTGTTTGTCCTCAGAGGTGTTATTTATTCTTGTTTCTTGGGATTAGACTGAATAGGAACTTTGCATTCTGACTGGCCTTTGTACGCTTTTAAACAAACGAAATTTGTAATTTAAACTTAGCAACTGGCGACAGTTCGTTTTGTAGTTTTAGTATTCTGGCGACGTCCATCCTCCCTAGTGCAGTTGAATAATTAAAACAAGTCAAAGGATAAATAAATATTAACTTTGCCCGGTCTCGTTTTCTTTTTCTCTTGTCTTTTTTCTAGCACGTCAGGATATTCTGATTAAATTGTCTTAAAAAGAAAGTAAAGTTTTCGACGCCCCTTTTGTCCTGCTTTGTTTTCCTATTCTTTCTGCAGTCTACCGAAATTAAGGGCATGATTTATTTATTTATTTATTTTCGATCCGGTCCTAATTGCTGCTTACTCTTTGATACAAGTTGTGTTAATTGAAATTTTCTGTAGTGTTTTCCATGTAATCCAATTTCATAGAAGAAGTTTTAAAATACACCATATTTGACCGTATCTCCATGAACATAGTAATTAGGAACATCTCGCTTACCTGGCGAACGGTAGTTAAATTACAAGGAACGATCTGGCAACCCAAATTATGTTTGATGTCGATCCCTTATCGGAGGAAAAACAACCGAAAAGATATGTTATTATTCAGCATAATCATCCATTATTAAAAAAACAAAAAAAAAGGTGAGATTTGTAGTTTATTTATAGCTCTTCCACTATCATTTTTCATCGTTAGAAAAAGGAAAAATGTGGGAAATTATCAAGGAATCTTTCATGATGCGAAAGTTATCAAATATATTGACAATACGATCTATAGATAGGTAATACTGTTATTATGTAGAGAACTAGGGATTGAATAAAGATGAAGCTATCAAAGGACCTTCATGAAATCAGTCTTGATTAGTCCTACGCTCGTACCGCAATACTCTAATCGGCAGTGTAGTCAATCAGGAGCTAATTATAACATCCATTCATCCACATTTAACTTTGTCCTGGGATCAATCATCTATAAATAGAGTTTTCCCACTTGTGAAATTTAAAAAAAAACGTCTTCTGATGCTTAGATTTTCGGTAACATTTTCTACTTTAGTTTTATTACTTTCACAGAACTGGTTTTTATTACAAGTAAAATATAGATTATAGAAGGCTACTAGTAGTCCTGAAATCGTTTCGTTTTCTTCATTGCCAACCATCATGAGTAACGATCGCAGGGTCTTTATTAGGTCTCGGGCTATTTTCTTAAGGGGCAATTTCCCGTTTCGTGAGCAACATCGCTGCATGTTAATGATCCGAAATCCTCCATTCCGCACCTGTGATTTTGAGGAATTTTCGGGACGCTTTAAAATTACTTAATGACTATTATTATTAAGACACAGTTCAACATCATGCACACAAGTTTTTAATGGAGAGAAGACACAAAGTTGAAAAGACAGAGAGTGAGAAAGCCAGTTATATATTATTACAGTTGAATGCAGGGCACAATTATACCCTTGGTGTTCGTTAAGGCTTTTAAACAGTTTTTAAATGAATCACTGGTATGGGAGTTTTGTGATAAGCTCAAAATCCAGCTGATAAGTGTCAAGCTCTTTTCTAAAACTCGTTATCAACATACTGTTTATAATTATTGTAAAAACTATGATTCACTAAAAGTTGATAATTTTTTCCCCCTTTACTTTTTGTCTTAATGCATCAGTTACTTCTGCTTGACCTATTACAGCGCGTTTCAAAAATTTCATTTGGTTATAGAAGATCTCAACAAGTTTTGTCAGTACAGGATTACCGCGACAACTTTAGGGAAATCTTTTTCCTATATTTAATAATAAGACTTGGAAAGTTCGATGCTGAAACTTTATTCTGATTAATTTAAACCGTTAAAGTTTCTAAAATTTATCGGTCACAGGTGCATTGTCATCCAATTTTTAGTAATCCATTCTTTTGTATTCTCTTCTTTTTGTAGGTAGTTTTGTTAATAGCTAAGTTGTGGTAAAAGACGAAGCAAGTAACGAAGAATGAAGCTCCTTGTAGTATCGAATTCCATTCTGACTTTCTTTCAATTTTCATCATCCGAATGATAACAGACGTTTTCCAGAAATATTGCGTTTCCTCGCGCGAATTGTCTTAATGTAGCTGTCGTGTTTTGTTTGCCGATCCCTTGGCTTTTCTAACGTTTGCATATTAAACAAGCGACGAAACGTGAAAATTACCTAATGATTTTATGAATAATGCAAGTCGAAGTGTTTCAATTATACATTCATACTGTTGATGCTAATATTTAAACAGGTTGTATGTATACCAGTAGAATATTCCACAAATAATAAAAAAAAATTGTTTCTCAAATAAATTTTTTGCTATATACGAGTATATTCATGATCGATTTTCAGTGTTTTCAACTACTGTGTTGTAAAATCAGTCTAACGAATAATCGAGCATAAATTAACGATTGTGCTAACATAATCCATCCAACAAAAACTAACTATCCCGCTTAGTGGTACAGTCTAAAATTTTATCTCATTAGTTGGAGTATTTAGTTCAAGTTGTGTTGCAGTTGAAGCTTCAACAGACTAGTAACATAACAAATTGTATATTACTGTGTTATTTTATATTTGTGGGCATTATCATGTCATCGTGATTACGTTTATAATAAAAAAAAACAACACGTTAACGTTATTATTAAGACTGAAGCCATGGATATAACTTGTCTACCCAAATATTTAAATTACAAGCCATGGATTATCGAATTTCCGAACAGTGCCCGTTGTGTTTTTTTCTCTCAACAAAATTATAGTTATCTTGTTTGTTAATGTCTTGACTGTAGCCTATCACATGATTATCGAAAATTAAATGAAAACATGGAATAAATCATAGTTTTGATTCTGTTCGGCAAACTTCAAATCACAATACGAGCGATGAACATGTTTCCAATTGTTACCGTGACCAATAGTAGACAGTAAAATTGGCTTTATTTTCAAAATAACACAACGATTAGTGCCATATTCAAAGACTAATATTCACGTCTAATCCGAAAAGTTAATTAAAATTCTGCCGTTGGAATTCTGTCAGTGTGATCTTGTAGCGGCCGAAAATTCAATTTAATCCAGGAAATAAAAGCCTTTTCAAATTTAGAAGTTATTACATCGACAAAAATTTCTATATCTAGATAAATCTATGCATATATGTATATGCTTTGTATACGTATAGTGCGAATGGTTTTATAGGAAAAATCTTATTTTCTCACAAACGTACGATATCAACAAAAAATCAAATTGCATGTAAATCTATTTCGTGAAATTAAAATTGGAAAACGATGACTGGATGATTGTGAGACTAAATGGAATGAAATCAATGCAATTTTTCCAGTTCATTTGACATATTTGATATGAAATCCTTCCTGTTTACACTCGATGGAACGCGTCCAAATACGAAATTAAATTCCGAAAATTACTTGTATAAAATGTAACAATGCAAGAAAATATTTATTGCCACAAAAACAAAAAGGACAAGAAATAGTAAATTGATGCAACTGCAGTCAGGAAAATTGAAATAACTTTTTTGTTTTCTATCAAATAGATCTCCATAGCACTCATAAAATCAAATATTCGTATCAACATCTCAAAAAATCCAATTCAATTACGTTCGTATTCACAAAAAAAATCACCCTTTTCTATCATTTAGAAATGATTAACTTGATTGCGAGATGAAGCTGAATTTTCACAAGCATTTCATATATATTTGGATAAACGACAGTATTCGTCAAAAAATATAAACGTTCTTTTTCCGATATAATGTAATTTGTTCGCAATACAACTATCTGTTTTTATAACTCGAGCATTTTTACACAATTTTCGGGGGTGAATTCAGTCGTATTCGCTATCCGTTTCCTGACATTTCAATTGGAATAGCGGCCATATATTCAGGTTAGGCTAGCTGCCCTACTGATTTACTAGCTACAAACCAGAGGTCTTCACTATATTTTCCAATGAACGGATTACGGATTGTATCGGACGTGGATGTTTGATAATTTATTGCGTCCTTTCACCCTCATCGACAGTTATTCGTATAGGTCTTCATTTCGTTATTTTTTTTTTATTGTTGTTTAATACGTAGGTATTGGTCTTTTTTCGTATGTTTTCAATAAGCATTTTCTCAGTTGAAAATTTTCTCAAGTTTTTAATAAGCTCCTTAAAGAACCGGTACAAAGAAATGTAAATAAGAAAAAAGATCGTCGACCGTCTTCATCGTCGTCACAAGGTTGATGCCTTTAAATTCTTGTACATTTTTCAACAGCTGGAAAATTAAATGTTTGAGACCGCTGTTAATATTTCAATTATAATCTACGAGAGAAGCCGTTCCATTAACTTCATTTTTATTAGCTGCCTGAAATAATGACACCCCTTTCGCAAGACTTAATTTCGTGTACATTTTTAAAAAATGTATGATTAAAATCAACATCTCTCCTGGTCTGCTTTGAAATCAAACTTATGCATGAATATTACAATAACATTTACATATTGTATTCTATAATGATGCATTGTGGTCGTCTGTTGAAAACTGACTATCAGTCAAAATAGATCCGTAACTATTCGTTGTTGTTTTTTTTTATTTGCATTTTATTGCCAGCAATTTCTCGAAGCAAATTCAAGAACCTGCAATGCTTTTTACTATACCGGGCACTTTTGTTGTACATCAGCCGTGTTATATCGATTTTGAAATTTCTATAGCAACTTGCGCCCCTTTGTGCTTACTTTGTCGTTATCATCAACCTATTTATTGGTGACGCATCCATATTTTATATAACAAAATTCCACTTTCTTCTTTTGACATGTTTATAGAATGACAAACAGAGCATAAAGGATTTCCTATAAAAAGCGTCTCCAAATTATTCATTTTCAAATTTTTGATAACATCTTTTCTGCTTTAAAATGTCTCATTAACTCTAAAAAAAAAAAAAAAACACAAGAAGGAAAGAAAGAGAACGAGAAAACAACATAAAATAAAATAATTGATAGAGATAAAGGGGGATAGTGGTGTAGGAGATCTTCCACACAATTTCCTCCGTCGAGCAGCAGCCGGTAGCTATTAGCTTCAATCAACATGAAGTGAATCCTGTTTAACAAATTTTTCAAAGTGTGAGAAGCACAGTAGCTTCCGTATTTATACAAGTCGAACTTGCTTATCAGTTTATGGTCTGTTGGTTTTGAAAAATTGGACCATATTCTAAGAAGAATTGCTGAAATGTACCATTTTTGTGGGTGCTTTTTCCCTCCCGTCAATTTATAATTTAGTTGAATGTGATCCAAATTGTATTCAATTATTAATGATTATGTTTTGTTTTCAGATAATGTAGATTGCCAACAGGATCATTAGAATGATGCATTCTCAGATGTAGTAACATACGGCACAACAACCGTTTAGGTAAGTAATTGTTATCTCGAGAACAGTACATTTTCAGTACATTACTACTTGACGAAACGTCAATACAATCGTTGTTGGCATTTTTGAGGACGGTTGCACATGCTTTTGTAAGCAACGAGCCATGAATCTGTCAGGCAACGAACCAGCGACAGGAATGACGTCTTTCGTAACAACATTGCTTTCTTATGAATACGTGTATACCAATGTAAAGCATTAACACATACATACGTAAATGTACAAAAAAAATATACCTAGATGCTTTTTGTGTTTAATGTATCATTGCTGAACGCGCTTCAGTTCTTCTATAATCCTGATTCAAAGGTACTACAGTGTAGTGTGTACATATAAATGGTGTTGTTGTCTGCGTTCTTTGGGCTTTTTGCTTAAAGCCACACGTTTTCATCAAATGTTGCTTTCTGTGAAAGCTTTTTGTAAAAGATGTAGAGTATGCTAATGGGAAAAAATGTGATACTTTCTAGTACTACTTATATTTAACCGCTCAAGAAGCTGTTTCTGTTTGCTTTTTTTTTATAAGATACACGTTTTCGTATTATTTGTGTTACACATAAATGATACGCAGATGACTAAATTTCCAATTCATATTCGACTTGCGTTTTAATTGCGATATTTTTATTCAATTAAGAATCTGGTTAAATGTTAATGAACGACGCTGGAAAATGTTCAAGACACTTTTGAAACTTTTAGAAGGGGTTTTAATTTTGTTTGAAAAACTGATTTTGCCAAGTTTATAACGAATATACTTTGCCTAATTTTATGGAAACGTTAAAGAGTTTAGTGCTCTTATTGCTTCGACACGTCACCCTTTTTCATTTCATCTATACTACTTTGATACTCTGTTCTTTTGGAATTTTTCTTTTCTTTGATGTGTGAGTGAAAATTCAAACCACAATTATTCACCATTAAAATTCTGTTGAAATTGGAAAATTGACTGAAATGACGATGGGAAGATGTGAAGGTAAATAAAGTGACAAAAGGATGATGCATCGGCTTACTAGAAATTGAAGGCGTCAGTAGCTAAGGGATTACCTTGGCACTCATTGGTTGGTTACGTTGCTACTCACATCGTCACATCTTGATTCATATTTAAGTCACGTTTAGACAAAAAATAACGATTGATAACAAGAACCGAATTGGCTATCTTTATGGAGTCATAAAAACGAACGACATTTCTTTGGCAATGAATAAAACATCATGACTACTCTTACATAGGATGCGTACTTGCCAAATGGTTAGTCAATTCAGTTGTACGTACAGATCTTTATCATTTTCACTATTTTTATTTGGTCTAATAAGGAGCACAGGAGGCCTCGGAGGCCGGGACCTAAACCACAACTCGTAAGATGCATTAGTAACCCACCCAAAATAATGCTAATAATAATAATAGTATTATCAATTTTTACTGCAGTTAAATCCCAATAGATGCTTGTCTTTCCATCCCTGAATTTTTTGCAATTTTAACTTCTCTTATCTAAATTTTTCCACCTGCAAACGTTGAATTCCAATAATGCCAGCACGAGGGTAAGTAATGATTTTCCTCTACCAATGCCAAGAAAAAGTACACATGCAGAATGCCAACCCTCTTACGTCTTGACGTTTCTATCTGGCGTCATGCTATGCTGACAATATAACAATAGCCGTGTCTTACCCTCAACTGTGAAGGGGGCGTAAACCGCTTCGCATAATAACTCGCACAATTTCCGGTACTCCCCATGGGAATACGCTAAACCGTCACACGTACGCCCCTGAACAAACGTTTCGCTATGACGTATTAAATTTTAAACGATTATCCGGGCGACATCAACCTGCCGAAAAGTTTTACAACCACAATTATTT
>JAZBHA010000076.1:7486-34879 GCA_037464855.1 Iselma pallidipennis | reverse complement strand
CTTATTTTTTGTTGTGTTGTCCGATATATTCAATTAAGCATACCTATACCAACCAAATAAATCAATTGAGACAGTTGTTCGTTTTTCGTATAGAATTTCTTTCATGTTTATTGCAGTTTTTAGTTTCGGCATCCACCCATCGAGTGTCGAATAACATCCAGATGTTAGATACAAAACTTATATCATTCTGTACCAGATCACGGATAGTAATTAACTGTATAAGAAAATAATGACTGTACTGATAAAAAAAATGATAAATAATGGCAACCGACAGGAAAAACTATTACTGAGAATTGAATTACTCGTTTTTGTCATAATTTAATTATTGATTTATTTAACAAAAATATGGAAATACCAACTCTATTTACAGTACAGATTTACTGCTGCTTTTTCCGATATTTTTTTCCCCTGTTTTCTCAGTTTTGCACGTTTACAGGTTCGTCATATTTGTCTTACCCTCAGATTTTGCTTTTACATTAGTGTTATTAAATGAAAGCTTGACAAGCTACCTGTCGCATCTTTGTACACAGTTTCGTTGCGCTTGATCATCGAACAAAAGAGCCGAAATGATTCCGTCATTAAAATCGAATTAATTCTTGAATTCATTCTGATGACCATAACAGTTACGGTTTGAAAACTGGAATGAGTTTGTGGCTGAAGAGGCGATTTGTTGTTATTGAGAAAAAATATTAACAATCATTGATATTTTTTCTTAACCAGTTTCAACACCGGATAGGCTAACAAATAACTGAAAACTGTAGGTGGCGGAAATCGTTGTTTGTATAGCTTTTTCAAAATATTTTCTAAAATTTCCAAGCTAATAATTGTCATTCAATGAAACGAGGAAATAGTTCTATAATTACTTTATGTAGACATTCAGTCCCCAGTGATGATCAACTCCATAGACCTTCCTAAATGAAGTTTACACCTATTGATAGTCCTATCAGTTAATTACGAGAGCTATATTCGAACAGAAACCCACCCACCCTCTACACACATTTAGTTTCTATTCATGTCGACTATTAAAATGAGTCCATCGAATTTCAGTGAAATTTATCATAAAGTTTTCGATTGTTCATGTAAGTGGTTCATCTATAAATTTGTATTGATGACAGATATTTTATCCTACGATTAGTGTGTTCATTAGGTGTATTTTCCCGGAAAATTATGTCATTGTGTAGATGACTTTTCGCTATTGTCTCTTCACGCTAACAGTCACGCAATTTTTTTTTCTGTATATTTATATATTTGTTTGGACTACCCTAAAGTTTAACGACGACCTAATTTTTCAAACTCAAGAAATCGACACGCACAGCCGCGTGTCCTTAGGACTTTGTCTGCGTGATTAATGTTTCAAGATACATTTTCAAAATGATATGTCCACAAAGTCAGAATAGTATAATACACCAAGACTAGTACAAACTCTGAATTATTCCTGAAACCAGTAGAAATTGCCACTTTAAAAATAAATAATAATGGAGAAAGAACAACCCTCCATATACTAAGTTTAATTAATTAATGAAGAAGTTTCTCTGTAGTATCTTACTTCGTGCTTCTGTTTTTGTTGTATACATTGATCCGAGAAGCATGCCAAGGGGTTTGTCCCATATGCCGCATCAGACAGTCGTTTTAACCACCCTCTGTTATATTTGTTTCGATCGGCATCCAGTAATATTTACCACAATCATTGTTGATTTCTCATTATCTATCTGTGAACACTATCGTCATTACATTGTTGATTCAGTCGTTAGTACAGTAGTTAAATTGATAATTGTAAAAGTGTTGATTTAATTTTCCATTATATTTGTTGGTTGTGTGGCGGAAATTTTCGATTATAAAATAAAAAACAACATATTTATACCTAAGTGTGTGTGGGAATTTTTCGAATCGAATCGAATGACAACAAAAAAAACAGTTGATACTTGAACGTGTCATGGACCGAATGAGGGTATTCTCAGCAAAGAACAACCAATTTGACTGGGTATATCCCTTTATTCAACGATACTCAAACACGGAGAAGTGGAAGAAATTGGAATTTTCCTCTTCATGGCCGATGCATCTTCTTTTCGTTTACTTTAGTAACTGACTATACCTGAACTAAACATTTCAATGTTATATTATATGAATAAATAAAAATAGTTGTATCCGATGATCCGCTTCTTTCTTCTTTCAGCCGGTTCACAGTCGTTCCATCTACCATAATAAGAAAAACCTAATATTAAAGGAAACAGATCCTGTATTTCGATTGTCCGCTGTCTCTTCTTGCTTGTATTTTTTATTTTCCATTCCGTCTATATACTGTGATTATTGTAGATCGGCACGCATGGAGCACACAAAAGCGGCCAATTTCGTAAGGTACTTTGCTTTCATTATGAAAATTGCCGTAGAAAATGAAGAGCTACTTTATGGGAAATGGGAAAATGTCCTGGAGTGAAAACGAATGAGAAAATAATCTAATTTTTTTTTCTTAAAAGAATAATTTCAGTTTTTCGAAAGTTGTAACTTCCAACATTTACATATATTCACTTGTTTACGACAAATGTTATTGAAAAACGAAAATTGTCGTTAACTGTTGTATGAATACAAATCTGGCCGTTTTGTTGTTTATCATTTATTCAACTCTAATTAAAAACCTTTTCTTTTCTCTCAAAGGTTGATTGTTAAAAATGAATTAATATAGGAGTTGGGGGCGTGCAAATTGCTGTTTTCTTTTTCGACTAACATATAATTATTAATAAAATGTAAATTGCCTAAAGGGTAGGAATGCGTGATCCGGACTAAGCAATTTCGACTGTAATACTTACAAATAAATATTTATAACAGGAGATCTTCTGATTCCCCAAGTTATTCTTCATTTCCATTATATAAATAGTCTTTTCAGCGAAAGTAACTGATCTGAAATGTAAATACAAAACTTTTCACATAAAGGCGATAAAAGATTTCAATTCTCAACCTGTAGAAAGGCGCTCAATAACAACAACAAGTTGAGAAAATAGTAAAATTGTGTTCAAAAATTCACAATTTTATTAGAAAAACAGAAGCCAACCCTTCAAGCCTAACGAATTATAAACAGTATTGATTCATCCGTAAATTCCACCCATCTATACTAACAGGAACTAACTAGTAGGGGGCTTATACTCTGAGATTGATCTTCAATATCCTGTTATCTCAACTGGTGGATTTCTAACATTTACGTATCTATAGTATCTATCTATCTTGATAGTATCGAGAATTTGCTACAATTACTGATTAATCTGTTCGTTGTTATATCGATAGGGTTATTAAACCACGGTTGATGACTAAAGTGCTGAAAACCCGAGCTCTAAGTTGACATATTGAAGGTCTTTGTGTAAACACCAGTTAATTACTGTAAAACGCCTCTACTGGACAGAGCCTCAGAATGTCGTGTGATCTATGCCTTACTTGTTGCTATACCGCTAGTTCTGATCCTGAGACGTTGACGTATTATACTTTGCAAGTCTTGCTAGCTGTAAATCTTCAACCTTTCTCGCCTGTTTTATAATAATGAGGTTCAGTATTTTTTCCCGTGTGTATGTTTTTGTATCCTTTTTCCGCCGTGCTTCTATGATCGATAATGAAATTATCTAACCTCTATAATTCATGAATATTACTAAATCTTATTAATCTATACCTACTAATATAATAAAGATGTAGTGTCTATCATAATAGTGAGAGGGTTGATAGAATACGGGATCCCAAGACTAAATCCACAATCTTGGTGTGTCTGTCTGTCTGTGTGTTTGTTTGAGACATATTGGCGCTAAAACGGCTAATTCGTTTTCAATAAAACTTGGCAGCTGTAAAGTAGAGACTTCTAGAAGTAATCTACACTCCGTTTCATCTGAATCATTGTAGTAGAAGCCGAAATATAGTTAAGGCTCTGAGTCGTATGCGCTCTCATATATGAGACAGAGATCAACGTATCGCGGTTGTAAACCTGGCGCGTGGCTCACTCGCCTATAAATACCATGTGCTGTGCGCTGCAGGTTGAAAAAAAATTGCCGTCTTAATTTCCCGAATTCCACGCGAGCGAAGTCGCGGGCTACATTTAGTTATAATATAAATGTAGAGATTTCTAGATTTACGAGTATCTTTGAAACAAGTTAGATGATTACATTACACACAATTGTAGCTCGAAACCTGCAACTAATTTTCTGCAATTATCTACTATATCTGCTCTACTAGTTTCGTTATGTTTAAATCGCTCAAGCAATTTATGTTGCTTATCGTAGTCGTATTGGGATTTTATTGTAATTGGTTTTGGGTCCAAACAGTAATGTCCAGAATTATCTAGCTTTTGTCATTGTTTAATTTCTTCTAGCATCTGTCACGATTGTTGGGCCAGGTCGTTATTTAATTCAATTTTGTTGTGTATCTATGTAGACACATCAACACAGCTCTCAATTATTCCGTTTATCGTTGACAAGAAGTGACTGTGTTTCTATATTAACCGTCCCAAAGTTTTATATGAAGGAAATCATAAGACTGTGATGTATAATATTATCTTTTCAGGCCAAGATTGCTGAAATGAAAGCGACGATCACCAGACACCAGAGCGATTCTTCTTTTATGAAAATATGAAACTACCGTGTTTATTTCTTGAACGTCAATGAAAATGGAATCATTCTCAACAGAAATGTTTCAATTTCACCCCAACTATAAATGTTATCAGTATTTATCTTTTGATGATAAATAAATGTTTTGTTTGTGGGAGTTTTTTTCATCATTTTAATATAACGGGAAAATTTTTGATTTTATCCAGTTAATTCAGTTAATTTTTATCTTACTATCCAGGTTCCTGTTTGGAGGGTTTACTGAGAAAGTGCCTGCCATTATGAATGTTTATGTTTCATTTAGAAATTTACTTTTATCCAGTTTAAACGTCATGAAATGTTTATAGTGAAAACATTCTTACAAAGGGGTTTGTTTCACGATAACGGAAGCATTCTAAAATAAACTTATCTATACTGACGTACATAGAAGGGAGGAAATTCAATGATCGATTAATATTCCGTATAACAAACGACTCATTCTTCATCAACTGACAGCCAAGTCGGACATTACTCAAACGCGGAGGTGCCTCCCTTTAACCGGAGCGCAACCAAGAATTGCGACTGTGTCGTCGCGTACTCCTTTTCATCCTGATTCTATTCTCTTCCTATCTCTCTCTCTCTCTTTCATTCATTCATCCCTTATATTTATCGCCGTAAACAATTCCTAATAAATGACTTCCATTATTACGAACGGTTCACCTGGATGGATATCGTCGGTGGTAGTGGTGGTGGTGGCGGCTTGGACGATATTTCATCATGGCGAGGACAGATCTCGATTAGGCACCACAGGAATGTTCTCGTGTTTGTTAAATAGACAAGCGGAATTCAATTGTACATCTGATTAATTAGTCACAGCTGACTATACTATATTGATGTCGAAATTTTCGCGTAATTAAAGATTCCAGTGGTTTGGGGGGTTTCTTTCCAGTATGATGATACTATGAATTACTCCTGTTGCACAACTCAACTCTAATGTGAACTTAATTTATGACACACGCTTTTCCAATTCGTCATCGATTTATTGATAACGCCCAATAAAGAATGTAACAAGGAGAGAAAGAAAATGTATTTGGAAAAAATTCTTTTTGAACTGTGATAAGGAAAGCGTGTATAAATTATAAATAAACAAGAAAATTTGAGAGTTCAGTAGACAAACAAAACGTTTTAGCAGTGTTTAGAATTTCATTTGGAATCGATGGATTTGTTTGGTCGGTTGACAAAAACTAACCGAAAATCTACCTAATTTATCTTTAATTATAAGGAAAACGACATGTAATTTACTGACAGAAAAATCTATACTGTTTGTCAGTCAGTCCATTGCGTACGTGATGTTGTGATTAAATTATTCGGTAATAAATCATAAAATAAATCAATATTAGTCGGAAATGGTAGAGAGCGAGAGAGAGATCATCATTTGATTAGTCGCAATTACCAACATCATGTTAACATCCAGCACGTAATTATCAAAGTATTTAGAAATTCTGGAAAAGACAATAGGTTGTAAAATTTCGTATGCTTTACATCTTCAAGTAATTTGAATTTTAACAATCCACCAGCACATCTCCGTTCGACAACATACCAACGTCTATTGGGACGTGATGTTGTTTCTTATTCGCTTTAATTATAAACCAAAGGGCTAGTAAAGGGATGGCGATAAATTCTTACGTGAATAGGTACTGAAATGTCAGGATAACATGTCATATAATTTGGAACACAAAAGAACTGGTGACGATAAGCATGTAGAAAATAATAACTTTTTCAAACACTTGGTTGAAAGAATTGATTTTCGAGTTTTTGCACCTGAGCCCTTTACTGAACGACGAGCGGAGTAGCAAGTTTGATAGCATTGCAGGAATTCCAACTACCAGAAGGGCGTACAGGCGGAATTTTTGGTTGAAAGAGTGACGCTTTGTTTATTTTTAATTAACTTTCTTTACGCTTCCCTGTGATTCTTTTCCCCCTATTCAACATACATATACAATGGTGAATAGGGCGTCGTTTTTCAGTTAAATTTATGTGGGAAAGGCGCCAGGTCAACTGACCGGACGACCTTATAGAATATCGATTTGGTTTTTGTAATTCTTAGGGATAAAACATTAGTCGGAATATTTGATAGATGTTGTTTGACTAAACAACAGACTGTCGTAGGGCAATTAGTGGTAATCTGAGCAATTAGTGACACGTGCATGCTTTTAACGTTTGTTTACACAAGATATAGTTCCTGTACAATGAAACTAGCTAGCATATCCGTTTCCGTCGCTACACGCTTCCATTTCCGCTACCTTAAAGCCTATCCAAGATTATGTAGATTAGATTATCTTTCCAAAGTGCCAAATTTTCCGACTAGATTTTAATTATCTAAAAGCAACGACGTCGATTTTTCTAAAGATGCTGTTCAACTACTTTACGGTAGTAGCAACTTTGTGATTACAGTTCATGTAGACATCTTTCATCCTTTTGCCTGTCGCTGTGAGTTTGAAATAAAGAAAACTCATCGGAAATAAACACCCACTCGTAACATCTTTCTTATTTCCTCGTGATCTATTGTGTGCGGTGACAATAGCATTGCAAAGTTAATAGATCACTTTTTTTTCTCCCACAGAAATAAAACAAGACAATCAACATGGCATCAGCCCACAAGTTCCTCCTGTTGCTTTTACGGATGGCTGGCATGTTCTTCCTGAATGCTGCAGCAACTATAAAAGAACAAAGGTTTGCAATGGAACCCCAAGATCAAACTGCCATTGTAGGATCTAGAGTTACTCTACCTTGTCGAGTTATCGATAAAAGTGGTATACTACAATGGACGAAGGATGATTTCGGATTGGGAACTCATCGAAATTTGAGTGGTTTCGAACGGTACTCGATGATTGGAAGTGACGAAGAAGGTATGTTCTTATTTTGTATGACATTAAATCAATTTAACTATATAGCAAGTACATTTGTGTTTTACTAGAAAGATATACAATACCTACACTTATTGATATATCCTTTTAAAATATTTACGATCGACGGTGGCGGTGGCTTTCTATATAATAGTTTATTTCCATTATTTACTGTCGTAAAAGCATTAAAATATTTCCCTTGTGAATAAGAGTGACATGATTTTCTTGTAGACGTTAAATATTAAGTTGTGACGTATTGACAGAAAATCTCTCTCCTTTCAATTCAGTTGATTTACTGAAATTAAATAGAAATCTTTAAAATTTGAAAGATATCCAATCCCGACTGTACCTATATAGCCGGTTTTCCATGATTTCTTTAGAAAAATGCTTAAACGATTTCCATGTTTGACAGTTTAATAAAGAAATTGCATGAAAGGGTGAAAAACAGCTCTGAATAGGGATAAAGTTAGTAAAAGTAATAAAAATCGTACGATTGACTTATTTATTTGAAGTTCAGTAATGGTCCTATTGCGCCATTTGTGTAAATTTATTTGTCAGCAGCCAGGGGCGGCAGCAAAACACCTCTTTTCGAACCCAATTTACGTCGGCTCCGTTTGCTTAAATACCGAATCCCAACTTCCAGGTAATTCTCGACAAGTCCATATTTATACACGACGACGACGACGACGATGAAGTCAACAAACTTGAGAAAGTCGTGATTCGAAGGCCGATTGGACACGTGCTGTTAATTCCCATGACAAATATTAGACTACTAAACTTCCATAGGGTCGTGTTCCGTTAATTAGGAACGTTTCATATAATTGCTAAAATACATAAACGTCGACACCTTTATCCCGTTGGTAAATTGGGACAACTGACACATAAAAATCAACTGCTTCGAGGAATAGATGAAGGGAGAAAAAAACACACGATGACGGGAAATCTCAATCATAAGTGTGTTGCCAAAGGCTTGTATTCGATGTTCGTATCTGGATTTAGAACGGAAGGAAATTACGGCCATATGAGCGTTATTTTAGACATGTATTCTTAAAGCTGCTCAATGATTTGTTATTATGCATCGTCTGTTATGCACTTAATGTAAGCCGCTTTAACGTTATGCAGGAAGTCCCGAAATGGGAAAATGGCACTTACACTAAAGACATGCTACGAGCATTTGCTTGGCGGTGCGAAAGAAAATATAATACATACATGCATGTTTGGCATATTTTGAAACAATAGTCAAAATAGCGTACTCTATTTATGAGTATGATAACACCCGTATTGACTTGATTATACAAGCTTCTAGCTTCATACAACATATTTATGTCGAGGGGCGTCATCGAAAATAGATGGATTATTTTAACCTCAAGAGGCCGAATGTTATGCCCACATTCTAATAATCAATACCTCTTCGAAAGAAAATTACAGTCAATTAAAAAGGAAATGGGCGCCTGGCGTAGTGAACCGCTTGATTAGACACGGCCATCACATTAAAGAAAAACTCCTCCAGCAACGATAAAATTATTACCATAAAATTTAGTAAAGTCATTTTAATACACTTAGCTAGGCGATAATATGATCAACCGCTTACAACTGGTGCTGGAGAGAAAAAAAAAGTACGTGACAAAACTCCCTTTACTATACTACCCATCAAGCAAATTCGATAAACCTGGGATCAATGTAAACCGTTCTTCCGATGATGTTATCGTTTTTTATGACATAATTGTAGGAAATGTGCCACTTTTCCTGTTATCCGATTATCTAGCTTGGCATACCACCACCACCAACACCACTTCCATACCCTAAGCCGCCAGTGACTTGTTATGAGGCAATGTCGGCAATGGACTCGGGCGTGTTGTTTGGCGGCGTACATATGATCCGGCCACTCAAGTAATATCTCCCCGGAGAATGCAATAGTTGGCTTCCGGTGCTACCGACTACGGTGATATATGCGACCGCACCAGTTTCCGGTAAAAATATATTGTCGACATAGGAGAACAAGTCGCATCACTACCATCACCATGAAAAATGTGCCGCCGTTGCAAGCTGATTCATTAATTAAAATCGATAACGCACCAACGTATCATTCATAAAATTCCAACACTCAACAAAATATAACGCAAAAACCAACACACAATATCCAATAAAATCAAATTGCCCTATTTTTGCTATAGTGAACAGCCGGAAACGTATAGCCGTCGTTCGATTATATTGAAAGCTGATAACTGTAGAGAAGAAGAAAAAAAAAACGTCTAACAATGGCCGCTTTAACAAAGAATTTCTAGAAGACTGTTCTTCAATTATTTGATATTTGCGGACAATGAAAAAAGTAATATCTACGTATATGTATTTCTTCAATACTAATGGAAGAATAATAACTGTTTCATTATAAATTTACCAAAAAAAAAAAGAACTACAGACTTAAGGAAAACGAGTAATGAACGAATGTTTCATTTCATTATTTATTAAAAAAATTCGAGACGGCATATTATCATGAAAAACAAAATTGAGTCGGGAAACTTCGTTAAATTGTTTTGAAAAATTTGTAATCATAATAACCAGCGTCGTGGTAGGTAGCTAGTTCTATTTTGCGTATTCGCATCGGGACCATCATCTTGAAGAAGTTTGTTTAAAGTGGCAGCCACACGCTCCAACTTCCTGATGGAGATACTTAAGTAAACTGGGTTGTCGGTGCGCTAGCTGGTTGGAGAACGTACTCAGACCGCGTGCCTGCCTGCCCCATCACTCCAACCGGCTGGCGCACAAAAAACTCGATTTACTCACACATCTCCATTAGAGGGTGGAGTGTGCGGATGCCGCTTGGTGCAGAATATCGTGCGCCGAGGTTCACACAATTTTGTTTCTGTATGTAAAATGTTTGCTTTTAACGCAGTTGAGATGAAATTTTGTCTGTTAGTCAAGTGAACGATTTACTGGATCAGTAGTTATCATACTGTTCTATGTTCGACTATAGTTAACAATGATCTAGATATGATATGATGGCATTCATGTTACAATATGATGATAAAACATAATAACCTCGAGGTCATAAAAAAGACAGTGCGCCATAAAAGAAGCAGCGAAGAGTTAATATCAATGTCTCTTTAGCAATTTGTAGAAAATTGTAGACCTTTCCCTTAAAACGTAGGTATAGGTGAGCATTAACCTTTAGAATTCCCAGTAGAACAAAACGTTTTCATAGGACCGTAATAAAGCTTTTCCTTTTATGAACTCGTTACGTGTTGTAGGTGCGCCAATCACTTGGACGGCTTTTATTAGTAGACCCTGTAATATTCACGTTGACATTCTTTGTTCATTTTAAATTCCATTTTTTCTTATATATACGTATATTATGGATTTTATATCAAATTATATTTGTAATTCAGAAATGGAATGTTCAGCGGTAATATACATTTCGGACTAATTAGCTCGTCTCGATTTTTACAGCTATTGGGGGAATGTTGTTAACAGCGACAGTTCCCATCGGGTATCTGTCGTGTTGGTCGGGCTTGTTGGAACAAGTTCCCTTGTTAAAACAGTTTCTCATTTGTTTAGGTGACTATTCCCTCGACATTTATCCGGTGATGTTGGACGACGACGCCAAGTACCAGTGTCAAGTGTCACCAGGTCCACAGGGACAACCGGGTATCCGTAGCCATTTCGCCACAATAACAGTCCTAGTACCTCCTGATCCACCTAAGATTGTCCAAGGAGACTATCTAGTTACAACCGAGGATCGCGAAATTGAACTGGAATGTATCAGTCATGGTGGCAAACCGGCAGCTGAAATTACATGGATCGATGGCTTAGGAAATGTCCTTACAGATGGTATTGAATATCTTGTGGAAGAATTGTCCGATGGACGGCGATTTACTGCAAAATCAATATTGAAATTAACCCCAAGAAAGGACCATCATAATACCACGTTTATTTGTCAAGCTCAAAATACCGCAGAGAGGACACATCGATCAGCCAAATTGAAATTGGAGGTTAGTTGACTATCTTGTTGTCCCTTTTTTGTTTATATTCGATAATTTAATTTCTTTTTATATTTGTCGTCAGGTCAAATACGCCCCTAAGGTTACCGTGTCCATTCTGTCAGGTGCTTCCCAAAACGGGCGAATTCCCGAAGGATCTGAGGTGAGACTGGGCTGTCATGCGGACGCCAATCCACCGGATGTCAGTTACAAATGGTTCCTTAATGATGAGCCGATCATAGGCGATTTTACAACAGAACTAGTTATACATAATGCAACACGAAAACATCATGATGCTATTGTTAAATGTGAAGTTCATAATGCTGTCGGAAAAAGTGAAGAGAGCGAAACATTAGATATAAGTTGTAAGTTATCAGTTTTGATACTTTTCAAGAATTTACTAAATTTTTTTAACGTTCAACAGATGGGCCCCAATTCAGAACAAGGCCACGATCACTACAATCCGATTTAGGAGCCAGTGTTACATTGACTTGTGACGTGGACGGGAACCCCTTCCCAGATATTTCTTGGTACGACGAGAAACACAAACGAGTGGTCAGCCATAGTCCGAATCTAACATTACGTGTTGACCATGAATCATCCGGTAGATACTTCTGTAAAGCATATGTACCCGGTTTCCCGGAAATCGGAGCTGAAGCAACAATCTATTTAAAAGGACCACCATCAATAGTCAGCCATAGGACACAATTCGGTATTGAAGGTGACAATGTTCGAGTTGAATGTACGGCATTTTCAATACCAGCTCCAGAACGAGTAGTTTGGACATTTAATGGACGTGAAGTTGATCTGCACGATCAAGACTACTCAATATTGGAGGATCCACTACCGGAAGGCATCAAATCTACATTGATAATACGTGAATCTCAGGAGAGACACTTTGGAATGTACAATTGTAGTGTGGCCAATCCATATGGGAGTGATGTTGTGGAAATTAATCTCATGCCACAGAGTAAGTGTTGTTGCTCCACATAGCACCGTACATCCATTGGATATACATTTTATGTCCATTTTACGTCCATATGTCCATGGATGTAAAATGGACTTAAGCTGGTCATCCAATGGATGTACATCGATGAATGTCCAATGTATTTACATTAATGGACGTCCACTGAACGTCCATTTCATGTCCAGCAGTTTTTCATATCAGCTGGACATATACTGGACTTTCAATGGACGTTCTTTCATGTCCATTTCATATCCACCAGTTTTTTATATCAGCTGGACGCATACTGAACTTTAAATGGACGTCCTTTAAAGTACATCCATAGGACGTACATTTCATATCCAACAGCTATTTATTTCAAATGTCCAGTGAACGTACATTGATGGACGTCCAATGGACGTACATGTCCAGTTTATATCCATTAGTTACACAAGCAACAAGTAAATAAATAACAAACAATAATTTATTAAAAATACATCTTTATCGACTAATTATCAATATTTTTTTGACACTGGTGTTATCTGTCATAAGAATTTCATTATTTGCGGATTTGTAGATTATTTTGACCGGACAATAATTATTCCCTATTTCAGAATTTGTTACAAAAGGCAAAAAGAGAGGCCAGTAAGAGATTCAGGCGTTTTAAGAAAATGCACTTCTATGGTGTTACATGAACAGATGGTTACATTTTTTCTTTTTGCATTTGTCTAAAGATTACTATTGGTATCCCTATTATTCATATTATTATTTTTGTAACTATATGTAAGATGTTTTCATACTTATATCAAATAAACGTATGTATTTAATCCAATAATTCGATTAATGTATTATTTGGGGCTCGAAATTAAATGTAAACTTGACATAGAATGGTTGTCCAAAACATGTACTATTTAAGTTTGTTTTGGACATAATTTGGACGTCCATTCGATATATTACATTGGACTTCCACATGGACGTAAATTGGACGTCCATCGGATGTACAAAAAAGTGCCAATTGGATGTGTTTTGGATATATTTTGGATGTACAATGAATGCACGTTGGACATAAATTGGAAGTCCAATATCCATGGCAGTGTCCGGCATTCAATGTACATCCAATGGACGTACTTGTGCAATGTTGCCTTGACTAATTTTAAATAATTTTGATTTTTTGTTGATATTTTCAGAGAATTTTCCATTATTGCTGATAATAATCGCGGCAATCGGAGCAATAATACTCTTGATAATAATAATTCTTATTATCGTTCTGTGTCAGCGACAGACAAGCAAGAAGCCACCACCTGAGAGTAAGTGAAATAGTAATTATTTTTCTATTTTAAATAAGAATATCTACAACTTTTAGCTGATGCTAATACAATAGAGAAACAATGTAAAGAATCAGATAGAAGTTCGAATATCTCCGATTTGAAACTTGATTTAAGAACAGGCTCATCAAATAGTAACGTACATTGTGATATGGATTACATTCCAGGAGCTGAATCAGAAACAGGAAGTGAGTCTGTTATAACAAGAATAGGGGTGCCTTTAGCTGGTCCTGTTAACGTTTCAGGGCAAGAAATCTATCGATATTCAGCCGATTATACGGAGCCCAGCTTTCCACCAAAAGTAAGAAATTCAATCTAGAGAAAAATAATAAAAGATTTAATAAATATTGAATCATTTCTCTTTTATATAGGATGGTCAAAATAATAATGGTTACGTCCCTTATGTGGATTATACGCGTGATTATAATCCACCAATGATGCAACCACCGATCACATCATCACTAGATCCAGGACGGGAGAGTTTACAATCAACCCGGCTGCAATTGAATTCATTACAAGCACACCAAGTGCCAGTTTCAGGTCAAAATCTTCCATTAAACGACCTGTCTGATATCCATATGGTGCAAAATATACCGAATGGTGGATTACCAAATATGACAACAATTGATCCACGATTCAGTGCAACATATGGTAATCCATATTTGAGGAATCCTAGTGTTGGTCTGCCAACACCGAATACAGCGAATCCAGCAGCCACACCAGCACCACCACCATATTCAAGAGATAATTCACGACTAGCTAGTTCTAGTGCTATAATGACTTCAAATACGAACATTATTAATACAGTGGTGGCGAATGGTGGTAATGGTACGGCGCGAGTGCCGAACTCACCTACAAGTCAATATATAGTCCCTAATTCGAATATGGCAACGATAAAACGGGGCACTATGGCGACACATGTATAATATTGCGTGCCAGTGGCCCTGTAAAGGACACACAGAAACGAGAATAGTGATTTTATTAATATAAATCCAGTGAGTTTGAATTTATACGACAAGACTGAATAAATTAATATCATTCGATTGATTGATCAAAAATTTAAGAAAAAAAAAACAGAATTTTTGTTATTTTCTTGTGAAAAACTAGTAATTTTTACGCCGAAATTAGAAAATATCTATTTGTAAATGAATATCAATTTAGACAATTAAATTAATTGACCGAATTATTGATTAAAACTTAATCAAATCGTACAGTTTATCACTACTTATATACAAGATATATCTGTCTCTGAGACTGAACTTTCTCTCCTTTGGCCTAAAGATTTCAATACAAACAAGAAAGCCACCAGATATCATCCATTTCTACACATATCAGAAAATTTCGCCATATATTATTATCAGTAACTTATCAATAAAAAATACTCTTAAAAAAGTAATTAGATCCTTGTTTGTATTGAAATTTCCATCAATAAAATCCCCATATTTTTCCAATAAAATTGTACATATCAGACCCAAAATGAATAAAAAATTGCGTCAATTCCCAATTTCTATATAGATATTTCGAAAATTCTCTAGCAGTTTTGATTTCGGTTAATTATTAGAGTTCGAGAGTCATTTCTGCCTCTCTAACTCTTCTAATTATAATTCCTATTTGTTTTTTTTTTAAATTTAATCATCTATGAGCTTCCATATAACTTGTCTGTGTTTGTTTTATGTTCCATGAAAATTTTATTTCGTCATTCCACGTGCATATCTGAATTGCGTCCTAACGATAAAGAAAAAAATGTGTTTTTGTTTTATATAGGATGTTGGCAATGGTGTGGTCAGACAAGCACAAGAGCGAAAAGAATAACAATCATATGAATTGGAGCGAGAGAACAGCATACCGACTTCCCGCCTATCATAGCTGCGTTCGGCAAAGGAAAAAGAGTAACTCCTTTTACTCTTTTTGTTCCCTCGAGTTTGGAGTTACACCATAAAGCGGTCGGAAAACGAGAGTGGAGTGAATAGAGCGCGCACCTTTTACTCTATCGTCGTAGATAGAGTAAAAAGTGTAAATCGTTGACGCATGTGCAGTGGCGCAAAGCTAACAGCTGACAGGTTTTCACTCTATTCGCTCCCAACCCGTTCGTTTAATAATTCACTCTGTTCACTCCTTAACTGCCTCGCTCCATAACTACTCTACTCTATTCACTCACTCCACTATAAACTCTACTCCAACTCCCTATTACCGAACGCACCTCATGTGTACGATAACGACGATCCTAATACATTGTCCCACTATCGTCTACAACATTTGAAGAGGCGGAATCGTCGTGCTTTTATCTCGCTCCCAATCATGTATGAGCGATTGCCATTTCTGTTGCTCTTGTGCTGGTCTGACCACACCATTGCTTGGAACACTCTGTATATAAAATAAAATTTCATCAAATAGCTCAGCTTCTTATTAATTGTGAGTGATTCAAAATAAAGAAATTAAAAAAAAATAAATTGTTATCAGTTAATTATTGATCTTGTTATGAATGGAAAATATATACCAAAGATATTTTTTGTATATTAAATTAGAAAAAAGATGGAAAAATGTATATTTTTTGAAGCAGAATGCGATGATAAATCCCACTTTCCTGTATTATTATCAATTTTGTTTGTCTGTACTTAAATCTTCTATTGCTGCAACACATTTGTTTGCTCATTATTATTAATTTTTAAGTCTTTATTTTACTATTATTATTTGTTGTAATTATGTGTAAAAATTGTATATTTGTTGTTTTCCCACCTGCCCGTGTATATTTTTTTATATGTTTTACTATATTTTTAAATCAAATTATTATTATCGATATTACTATTAGATGGTAATTGTGTTATCTCTTCCAATTATAATTTGCATGTTTTTATGTATTAAAACAACATCGACGTACTTCTTTGATATTCCTGCAAATGAATTTGTTAATAGTTATTAAAAAAAAAGATAAAATGAAATTAATAATAATAATAATAATAATAATAAAATGAATAATAATAAAGATAGCAATTTAGCTCAAACTTGTAAATATTGATGAAAGAAATATCTTTTAAAAAAATTATAAATAAAGTTTTCTACTTAATTAGAAAACACTGTTACTATTGTGTATAAGAATTTTTTTAAAAATCTTAAATGAATAGCAATATTTATAAAAATTTTGTGATTGTAAAATAAACATGCCTAAATCATAGATTTCGTGTTTTATTTCAATTAATAATAACAACAACAACAACAACAACAAAAAAATAGGAGTAATAATATCAAGTGAAACAATATTTATTTAGAATTCTATTTAACATACAAGAACATGTTATACAATGACAAATAGCAGCGTGCACAGCATTTTTATTAAATTAAAACACATTACCCCCGAAAACAAATCCAATTTTTTTAATGCTCTGTTTTTTTTCTTCAATTAATTATTATTAAATATGTACATTTTTTTTCTTTAGAATTTCCACACAAAAAACACCGTACATAAACAATTCGTATATTATTGTTTATGATTATTTTCATTTTAGTTATGATTTTTTGATTGATTATTAGGCTGTCAGTGAAACACTGATGGTTGTATTTTCTAGTTTTTTGAGGCCAACGTTTCGTCACCGTGTGATAACTTCTTCAGGTTAATAAACTAGTTGATGTCCTGAAGAAGTTAACACACGGTGACGAAACGTTAGCCACAAAAAACTAGTGTTTCACTGACATCCTAATAATCAATCAAAAAAAAAACAATTCGTATATTTTTTTAATAATTAAAATATTTATTTATTATAATTAGGAAAATTATTAGACAGACTGTTTCATATTTATGTATATAGACTCTGATTAGAATTTGTTTTTTTTTTGGTAAAGAAATTAGATTCTCTTATTTACAAATTTTATAGCTGCAATTATTTTAATTTGTACTTGAAATAAAATGTTTTTTTTTTCAAAATAATTAAACAATTTGAAAGGCGCATTTTACGGTGTGTATTGGAAATTATTCTCCGATTAAACTCATTGAGGAAAATCATTAGAAAATTTGACAAACAGGGCCGTATACACGTATAGATGCATGAAGTGCCGGTTCGGGGCTTCTTTTCTTGGGAGCTTTCCGTTGTCTCTAAAGAGTCTCGCAGTTAGTGAGTATTGAAGTCTAAAGTGGGCTACACACGATCTGACATAAGTTAGCCTAACAAGGTACAGTTGGATTTTTTCACCGAGGCGAGAGTTGATGCAGATGTGCTTGCACTGACAAAGAATGGACGTACACTTATGACTGCTTGTATTATAACAAATAAGAAACGTTAGGATAACTTGTCTGTCCTATTGTGCATCCAAAGCTCCCGCCTCGGTGAAAAAATCCAACTATATCAGATATAGTTGGATTCTGACGAACAGTTCTGTCAGGCGACAACCCTACAAAAGACCTGTCTTGATCAAATCGGCCTGACAACCTCCTGATCATGTCAGATCGTGTGTAGCCCACCTAACTTATTATCAATCATAAGGGAACCATGAGGCCCCTCAGGCATCTAAAAAATGTACGGTCCTGTTGATAACATAGAGCTTTTCTTTAAATTGAAATTTCCAATACACCATATAGGATAATCAACAATATTTTGTAGAAAATCCCCATATATTAAAACATCTTTGAATATGGATTGAAACAAATAATTATGACTTTATAATACTGTAGCAGGAATGGAACACAAAATTTGGGGATTTTTTATATCTCTGATACAGAGTGTCCCATCGAATTCTATACCTACACTTATAGTATCATTATGGCTTTATACTGGTATGTGCAGAGAACAGTGTGGTCTTGCGGAGCACGAGACCAGAAGGAATGACAGATATTCGCAATCAAAGCGAGATAACAGCACGCACAAATAGTAGCAGAGGAATATGATAGGAGGGGAATCCGTGTGTTAGGCCTGTTCCAACTAAATCCAAAACTATCAGAAAAGTCCTCAACAGTCAGACGCAGGCGCAAATGAGTTTAAAACGCTCAAACTAGACTATCTGCCCACACTTCGGACTTTACTGACAGTTTTGGATTCCAGTTGGAACAGTATTGTTATCTCGCTTCGATTCATGTCATTTCTTTTGCTCCCGTACTCCGCAAGACCAAACTATTATCTGAACATACCGGTATATGACTTGATTGTAATAAAATATATTTTTATAGTCACCTGATATCTACCTTTGTTCCTTTATTTGCTGTATTGATTTTCAGCATGCCTTAATCTTATTAGTTCGTTTATAATCCTTTTTAGCTCATAAGTAGTTTTGTGTACAGTGTACAAACTCAAGTCGCCGACTCTCAGCACTAGAAAAACCAATATATAGGCACCAGTCTGGTTTTATGCTTCCATTTTTCCAAATCCACATAGGAATCTTAATTTTAGAGAAACGCCCGTTTTCGTTTTATTGACGTTAATATGAAGAAACAGTTTCATAATAAAGAATTTCCTTATATTTCCATGCCTTCTTCAAACCGGTCATAACAATCCACATAATATAAAAGCTTTTAGTTGTTTTCGATAGAATTATGTCATAAAACTTTACGAGATTATAAAATCGTAAATATAATACAATAAAGTTCTATCAAGAAACAACTAAGCAAAAGTCAAAATACAACATAAAAACCAATTGATTTTTCAAATTTTCATTTAAATCTGTTTAGAGAAAAAAAAAACACCGTGGAATAGAATCCAATAGGACATTCAATATAATAACAATCTATAATCAATTATTTATCATAAGATGAACTTCTTAAATACAAGTGATAACAGCGGACAAGCGATGGCACTTCAGGCCAAATCTGGCAGTGTTTTCATAATTTATGCACATTCTTCACCGTTGTTACACACAATTATCCATACATATCGTTTTTGTATCTTGTTTTTCCTATAATATCTCTGTCACAAAATTGATTGTTACATAAATTTCAAACAGAACGAAATCAATACAGGATAATCTCAATAATCCGGCACTATTATAAACCGGCGACTGTCGGATTACTGGAATGTGGTACAAGTAAACAGCTGTTATGAATTGTCATTTCTCTAATGCTGAAAATTACATGCGTTTATTTTAGATTTGTGTACAATTACTTGTTCTCACCTTGTCGTAACTGATGCCGGATTACCGGGCATTTCGGATTATCGAGATTTTACTGTATTGATTACAAAAGGGGTTAAATTCCTAATGGCTTCAGTATAACGCAAATGAAATTAACAAATTTATACAAGTTGCAGTAATAGATGCACAGCCTTAATAACATAAAAAAGAGGCAAAAATTAATGATGAAATTCCAATGAGAAGCTGACTGATTTACTGATTTACTGATTTACTACATAAAAAAGTCACTTGAAACGGTCCACAATATTTATTGTATTTTACCAGATATGTATGTTGTTGGTGTAAACTTTTCGAAATTGGACCGTTCCAAGAGATTATCGATTGAAACAATGTCAGTCTCTATTTGTTTTTTCTTTTATTATTATTACATAAATATTACATAACATAAAATTAAAAGGTAAAACGTTGAACAGACAAGAGCCTGCTAGTTAATATAAGCAGATTATAAAACTTCAAGTGTATAGACCTTTTGGATATCGTTCGAGCCTTTTTTTGGTACCTATGAAGCTGTTTTTCCACTATGATACTTTTGACTTGTTTCTATTATGCTTCTGCTTCTAGTTTTGTTAAGGAACACATCTCGATTCAAAAAGTAAAAACTCAAAATTTTATGGAAAGTAAATAAAGGAATCTGTTCCTTAAATTTTACTAGAAATCGGGTTACATAGAGTTACACTATATGTATGTTTATTGCCAATAAAATAGCTCCTATAATTATGCTAACTATTGGACGAGTTTCAGTATGGCCAGTATTACATAAACTCTTCGTACATGAACAATATGTAACTTGTACATCTTTTGTTCCACTCCTTTTGAAGCATTGTTTATCATCACGTTCATCGGGTATATAGCCGCAACCGCGAATCACACGAATGTGTTTGTCCACTGGAAAAAAGAAAAAACAAGAACCAAACAACGTTAATTAACAATTTTGATTTAGATAAGAGAAAGAAAAAAACAGTGAAATTAGACCGTTATCAGCATGCGACTGGTACTGGGTGTTGGGAAATATCGATTCTACAATAGATATGTATATCACAATCAGTGGCGGATCTAGGTATTTGGGGGCCCTGAAACTTATGTCTTGTAAGGCGCCCCTCATTGACGTACACCAAAAGAAAGCTAAATTGTATTACCAAGCTTAAGCTTTAGGGGGTATCATTGATATGTGGGCTAATACGTCGTCAGCATCCTTGGTTCAGTCTTGCCAAGAATGCTGTTCCACTTGCTTTTGCTTATTATTTCTAAATTCTCCTTTACTGTAATTAGGCACAGAGGCCCCCAAGGCCGGGCGCCCTGAAACTCAAGCTTCATAGGTTTCTTTATAGATCCGCCCCTGATCACAATACATTTGTGATATTAGATTCGACATTTTCGCGTGATTATTATTATGATTATAAGAAGTGACATTTCTACCTTTTTGTACAGTTTTCCGACATAATGTTGGTTTTTCAGTAATATGATCTAAAGGTCGTTTCTTTGAACAATTCACTTGACCAATTGTATATGGATCAAAAGGATCACCACAACGTGGATCATATTCCGAATTACATTCATAACAACTGATCGATTTATCTTTCCAATGATCCATTCCATGTCTTATATTACCTAGAAAATGTCAATAAATTTTTGATTAAAATTCGGTTCGATGAAAATACGAATTCACACAACATAAATAATGGCGCCAGAATGTCCCGACAACAAACAAAGAACAAATTACATCTCCACCAAAACCATACTTTTCCAGTTGTTGTATGTACACATCATGAACTTTTTATAGTTTTTGTGTCAAAGTTCAAAATATCCAATTTTGTAATCGCACTTGAACTATTTTAATACATAAACTTATCATTTATAATTCCATTGAATATAGACCGGTCATTTTATTGATAACGTAACGGAAGAGTTGTGGTAAAGGAAGGCGATTCTACTAATGACAATTTAACAATAATATGATTATAGTAAAAACGACATAAACACAGCAAAATATTGATTCTTTAGAATCCAATTAACGAGTCCATTTAAATAGGGAATTGTAGTAAAACCAAAAAAAAAGACTGCCTTTACATAAGGATCAATATTTATTCTACCTACCGTAAAGAAGTGGAGAGACTAATAATTTTACTATCGATAGATGTTAATAATAAAGTCTAAAATTGTCGTTTTAATGAACTAGTTAGCCGGCTAATAATAGTCAACTCTCGAATTTTATTAAAAATCTAAAATCTAGTATTTTTCAATAACAAAGAATCGATTGACCTCAAGTCTTTCCGGTGCAATTACAGGATCAATCCATTCAAAAACGTCCTTCGCGAGGGTTTTTTTTTAAATGTTTTATGAATTATTTTTATTGAATTTTCAAGAAATCGTCCAAAAAACAGCACATAAGTACGTAATCCAATAAGTGAATTGATTGAAGGATTTCAATTATGTTTTAATCGAATTTCGAATATCGACCCTTTCCGGCAAAAGCTCCAGAGAACCAGTTTTAGGTTAAATCGATTTCCTTGCACCAGATACAGGCGATATAGTCTCCGATATTACATAACAAAAATTGCACTTTTTAATCAATATATTGTGAATACTAGTACTCTGTTATACATCGAAACAGAAATATCGAAAAATTATAAATTTAAATACTTACATTGAACGAAAAATGGGGCAGTTATTGTTAAAAAAAGTCCAATCACAATATTTCTGTACATTGTCATTGATATTATTGTCCCAATTCATAAAAAAATTATTAGAAAATTGAACAAAATTAGACCGAATTTTTCAAAAAAAAGTGCGGCGGTATATTGACGGCTTCCTATCTGTTCGACATTTAAGCTATTGTATATTAAACAGATAGGATATGAAGGAACTCATGACGTCACCAATGTTGCCGCCCCACCATTGTTGTGACGTCATCGAGCTTTCAGGATCGATGAGGGGCGCAACTCTGCAAATGAATCCTGCGACTGCAGGAAGGCGTATTGACAAGTTCAACTTATATTGTAGGAAATTGGATTTAGAGATGAACTTAGCATGATTCAAGTATGAGTCTAAATAGCGTTTTTGTGGCTATTTGTGGTAACAACTCGATAATTCGTCATCCATGGCCACGAAAACTGCATTTTTCGAATCACCACAACTTCCAGTAGTTATACACTAAGCGCGTTTTCACACATACCGGGTTTATGCCGGTTCCGATTCCGGCTCCGGTGCCGGTAAAAACCGCAGATTTCTCACACATATCGGCGTTCTTGGCGCCCATTGTTCAATTTGGTTTTAGCAGTGATTAAAGAACCATGTATTCCGGTCTTGTGTGAAAATATTGAGGAGCAAACATTGCTAAGGCCACAGTCGGCAGTATTTGAAGTGACCAGAGATCAGACCGGTAATTTCTACTGGACTGGATTATTTGTGAAAATTTCTATTTCATTATATTGTACTAGGGGCCAATGTGTGTGAGAAGAAGCTATCCTTTTTAGAAGGAGAGGGGAAAAGTTAGCTGAGAAAAATCTTCGCGTGTATTTGCACTCTAACAGTAATTGGTCGTTCTGCTACTAAGACTGTACATTGTACATTTCCTATAACATATCGATTTCGGTGATTTGTCACGATTCCAGTCCTGGATCTAATGAATTATCGAGTTTTCCTTTCTGATGCAATAATGTTTGTTTTAATTATTATCGATATTTAAAGACATACTAGTTTTAAGTATTTAGAAAAGTTTTTATATCAAATATATTTATAGGGGTCACAGTTCACGACTTTTAAATTTTTATATTGATTAAACTTATTTGGCTGCGATTAAAAGAAAACGATAGATCAATTATTAATCAACCCGTCAACAGAACTTTTGTAATAATTCAACATCAACTTATAAAACCCATATTAAAGATAAAAATTGCTTGGTATTTTATCTGAATACAGTAGACTCTCGATTATCCGGGGTCCGGGGTGGTCGGGAGAAATGGTTTCCCGGTTAATCCGCTTCCCGGTTAATCGAGTCCCGGATAATCGAGAGTCTACTGTATTTGGAATAATTGTTGAAAATCATGTTTGCAACTTAAGGTTCCGTACGAGCTGTATGTAGATACAGAAGCAACGTTTTTTCGGTGTAACACGACAACGCGTGCATTTGAAAGAATGGTCCGCCGTAACTCTCTTTAGAATGAATTAAATGGGAAGAATTTTATACCATAAACAACCTATAAAAAGGTCTTTTGCCATTAAATCGTAAACAACACAAACCCTTACCAGTTTTGATGCTAAAGCCCACTAGCGTAACTTCAAATTTGAGTCCCGGAGGCAGTGTTTTGTAATGAGCGCCTTCTTTATACAGGATGTACTTAATATCATATCTTGGTCAATCCTTTATGTATTTGAACAAGCTTTTCATTGTTTTGTAGAACTTCCAATGACGAATTTACTCGTCTAGACCGCAGTCCGATAGTTCTCATAGTTTGTCAGATATTTGCTTCCCAAAAATTGTAGATGTGCCAATAAAAATGTTCATACCTTGTTCAAGCCTTCATTTATTCACCCACCAAAACCACAGTTCGATAGTTTTTGTAGTTTCTTATACAGGTGTAACTTCAAAGTTGACCCCCGGAGGCAGAGTTTTGTAATGGGCCCCTTCCTTATACAGGATGTACTTAAAATCCCTATGGGGAATAGAGTGTAGTGAGAGCATTTTGAGAGATTAAAAAGCGAAAAAATTGGTACCATTGTTTGATGATCACTGGACAATTACTAACCTACTCGAGCTGCCTTCGGTTATTCCAATCTATTCACGCTATTCGCTCTCGTGCACTCCAAACCATTCGGTTATTGCTTCGGGAGCGAAAAGTGTTAACTCCATTCTATTCGGCAAAGAAAAAAAAGTACGAATAGAGTTCACTCCTAACGTTCTAGGTCGCGAAGCGGTGCACACCGGGCGGGCATGCGCAGTGATATGCTCCCATATGATGGAACACGCGCTGCCAGAGTTTAAATCGTACTGGTTTGTAATGATTGGTGGGTTTCTTGTTTAGAAACACCATAAGCACCAACACGTTCGCTATTTCCCATTTGACTCTATTCACTCCTCTGTCACGTGACCTCGTGTACCCAAAACCCTGCACCAAAACCGTTTTGCATTAACCGAAGGCAGCTTAGGTATAATGTCATGATCGACCGGAATGTGATTGCTGATAAAAATGCAACTATCTGCAACAAGTCTCGCATTCTCATGGCACCAAGTCTACTTATTGAAGGGAATTGCAAGGAAGTTACCCAAAATACACGGTAGTTGCGCCACTGCTTAAGCCTGTTAGAAAAGGCAAACGATCCTGCACAGGGTCTAACAAGCAAATTGCACAATGTGTTATCTTTTCTAATAGAATTTAGCGCTAGCACTCACGTTAACGTATGTACTGTGAACACTCTCTATTGATGTATATTAACAGAAAGACTATAGGATTTAATATTAAACCATGGTTTCTTTCATATTCAGTATACGCAGTAATTTAGAGCTGACAACATTCGACTTTTGGAATCGTAATGTCTAGAAACGGTCCGTTAACAAACTGATATGAACGCACCTTAATATTATAGGGATGTTTGTGAGACAAAGTTGGTAGTACATGAAGGTTCGCCATTTTGTCACCAAGTTTTTTTAACATAACCTCAATTTGAAAGTAAAAGTCAGCGATAAGAAAACTTATCAAAAAAAGTGCATTAAATAGAATGTGTTAAGAATTATTATGGATTTGTCATCATTATTCGATTCATTATCATTAAATGATACAAATCACAATGTTCGAAATTTTGCAGCAGTAGTGAACGATATTCATAGTGAATTCATATTTGCAACATACCCAGATCGAAATATCATTGTTATAACACAATTTGGTAAAATTGGTAGTTTATATTTAATACATATTGATCAACCAGCCAACGGTTTAAATATAACCGAACCTGTGTACACTGTTGAGACATTATTTGGCCGGGAGAATATTCTTGCAGAAGCTTCAGTTCGTTTCATTATTCAACAATTGAACATTCAAAGATCAACATTAATTTGTTTGAATTTAAAGAATTACGATCAACACACTATTACATCAATTATTGAAGCTATCAAAAACTATTCACCACAATACCAATAGACATGGCATTGGTAAAACGTGCTAAAATAGCAGAGAGTTTGTTTGGACAAATCGTAATTGGACCACCAGGTGCTGGCAAGACAACATATTGTAGTAAAGTTTATGATTTCTATAAAAATAAATTGAATCGTAAAGTGGAAGTGATCAATTTCGATCCAGCTAATGAGAATATGAATTATCTACCAGCTATTGATATTATGCAATTAATTACAGTTGAAGATGTTATGAAGAATTTAGATTTAGGACCAAATGGTGCTTTGATGTATTGTATGGAATATTTAGAAGAGAATTTCGATTGGTTGTTAAATCAATTGATAACAATTAAAGATAGTTATTTGATTTTTGATATGCCTGGTCAAGTTGAACTCTATACACATCATAGTACGATTAAGAAAATATTTGCCAAATTAACTAAAATGAATTATCATTTATGTGCTGTTCATATTGTTGATTCACATTATTGTTCCGATCCATCGAAATTCATATCAACTTTATTGTTAAGTCTTTCCACGATGCTTCAAGTCGAATTACCACATGTCAATGTACTTAGTAAAGTAACTATTCTACATAGATATCCATTAAACATTTAATTGATTCGGTAAATCGTTTGCAGGCTGATCTATTGAAGAAAAATGCAGATAAATTAGATTTCAATCTTGATTTCTATACTGATGTCCTGAATTTGGATTATTTACTTGATTTATTGGATGATGGACCATTTACGAAAAAGTACAAAAAACTCAATGCTGCTTTAGTGGAATTAATACAGGATTACAGTTTAGTTTCGTTTATTTTGTTGGATGTTAAGTCCGACACAAGTCTATTGAATCTGAAGAATGCTATTGATAAAGTAACTGATTATAAATACCTCTTAATTATGTTTGGTATATTGATTTTCCTTTTTGTCTTTCTAGGCAAATGGTTATATTTATGGGAGTGGTGAAGAACGTAGCATTCAAGCTTTACTGTCTTGTGCTGTCGGTGCTCGGACAGAAACAGAAAGATTCGATGCTGATTTCTTTTAGTTTTCTTTATTTCACATTTATAAAATAATAATAATAATAATGATAGAATACAAATTATTTTCTAATTATATTGTGTATTATTTTGCGGGTGGTTTTGACTTCTGTTTCTCCAATTGGGCCCTAAAATTGCAATTTTTTATGTTTGTCGTCTAACGTGATAACACAATTGTTCAGATAATTCTTATCATGCGATACACACGTATTAGCCATCAGATAATTCTATTGTGTTCTATCTGGGGCTATTGAGACAGAGAAAATTTTTTTCTTTATACATGTTACCCCCCGAGTGGGGAACTAAGGCCGTGGGTCAGTAGTCAAGGTGCCCTTTTCCCTTGAATCAATAATTGTTGCGGTTATCAATAACTGCACAATATCTGACGGCTTGGAGTGTGTACCGTAAACTAAGAATTTATAGTTCA
>JAZBHA010000075.1:103399-146381 GCA_037464855.1 Iselma pallidipennis | reverse complement strand
TTGGTTTCTAATTAAAATCATTTTGTATAATAATAATTACAAACAACAAAATTATAATTAACTTTTCAATTTTATGAGCAGCTGTTAAAATATGATAATTATCAATCAATACACCACTACCAGCATATTTGTGTGTTGAATTTTGTAAATAAGCTTGCCATGGATATGCTCCTGGATCAGCTAATCCATCATCAGTTAATGTTTGTTTAATATATCGCAAACCACATTTACTTCCTGGTCCTTGTGTATAACAAGCAATTAATCCATTCGGACAGATATTAGTCTGAATTTCTGTTAATAGATCTATTTGTAATGAAATAATTTTGACTTACTGATGGTGTTACGATTCGTGGATCGATTCCTGGATTTGTAGGATTTCTTGTTTCACAATATCCCGTCGGTACACAAACATAATAATCTCCACTGGGTGTTGTACCGCCTAACATTTGGGCTGAAATTCCTACAAAAACTCAAAATTATTTTAGACTTTACAGAAAAATTATACTCAACTTATAAACTGAGGAAGAATAAATACAAATAATAGCTGCATGTCAGACGATTGTGGAATCAAATCTAACTAATTTCCCGCAATCAAATGTACAGAGAGTACTGGTAGTTTTTAGTTAATTGGGTTTTTTCCATTTATGTTATTATAATTGTCGTGTTAGTAATTTTAGGACCTTGTACTACAATGATTAATTTGATATTTTTCGATTATGCAACAGGATGTGCATTTATCCTTTGAATAATATCGGGAATTACACATTACACAGATTAAATTTGTAAAAAAAAACGATGATTGCTGTTAAAATTCCATAATTACAGCGTTAATCCAGAGAGTCAATTTGGATTTTTTTCTTATGTAGCTTTATCCAAGACTGAAAGTTATGCATTTGACTTAAGAATTTTGCTGAAGGATTAATAAGTGACAGTAAGAATTGTCTCCCTTGACAGGTGAGTTGAGTACATTAACATTTAAATATAAGTGGTCTTTATCGCGATAATACTTTTCATTCTCTGTTATACTGAACTAGTCATTAGTGTATGTGGATTAATTACGGGAAAACTTGTCATACGGGCCTGATAAGCTCTCAAATAGGTAATCAGAGAGTAAAAGAATATTCTTATTTGTTTTTTATTGGCATAATCAAGCTGTGCACGTAGCAAATTATAAATTGAAAGTATTTTTATGAATTTTCTTACATGCAATAAAAATTACCGTGTTTTTTTGTCCCTCGTACAGTTTATAATTTATTCATAACGTTTTATGTAACTTGTTAACGAACTACCTGATTTAAATATCCAAATAATCAGTCAAAATAATTAGTATGGATTCGTACAATTAATCATCAATATGAACGTTTTCGATCATCTTTCATATACCTATAGACAATTTTTTCTTTAGATTGGTTTTAATTTTCAAAAAAATTCGACTTCAATCTAGTTTAATTTGAAGAGATTTTTATTTAGTTTTTAATTGGTTTATGTGATGTGTCCATCAAAATTGTGAAACATTAAAATCCATGCATTACTAATGAATTTTTTTTTTAACTCCGGGAGATATTCTTCAAATGTGAAAAGTGAAAAATTGTTTTCGGAAAACTTGGATGCCGGATGTTTTTGAAGATCTTAATCTAATCAAGGCGGTGGCTATTCAGTATAATAAGTGAATTCCGCCAAAAATTCCAAGACAAGTTTTTTACAATTTCCATCTATTTTATAAAAAGAAATTGTTACAATCACTAGCTAGATAGATAGCGACAAACTTCTGTCGCATAAAACTGGATGGTGTCCGGAGAGTGGGTGTGGGTGCTTCGTAAAAGAGTTGATTATAATAAAATGAAGGAATCCGAACAGTCAACGGTTATCACAGAATCTTCTGCTTTGACCGGGGTTCGAACCCGAGTCTCCCAATTTCCGGTCGAGTGTTCTGCCACTAAACGATCGAAGCCATACAAAATCTGTCGGGATATCTATTCAATATGCATGTTTAGAGGTTGCTTATCTATGTAAACTATTAAGTTATTGTTAGATACATGTCAATATTTAGAATGCAATTTGGATGCTTTAGGTAATTTTAATGTACGTTGAAAACATCCAATATTGGGAGACCCGGGTTCGAATCCTGGTCGAAGCAGTGAGAGATTTTCAACCTATATTAAATTAAGTAAATAAATGATTTTAGTTAGAATATCAATAAAATCAATAAAGAAATAATGAGAGACTTAATCCGTATCTGAATCAGTAAGCAAATTACTCAGTAATTGAAGGTGACAACTTAATGAACTTTGCTAGCAAATAAGCTAATCAATACACGAATTTTTAGTTTGCGATAATAAAGTTTAAATTGAAACGATTGAATACAGTGGAACCTCCTTATAATGGACTTCACTGGGACACCGTTTTTTGGTTTATTATAACCGGATGTTCATCTTATCCGAAACTGGTTTATAAACATTACAATACGCGGCAGGTCAATCGGGACCTGGGCATTTCGTCCATCGTAAGCGAGTTTCCATTATAAGCGGGTCCCATTGTAGTTATAAGTCGTTATATCATAGATGTGTGAGGAAATTACAAGTGCAAAATTTCATAAAACTTTTCATTTAATGGAATATAAATTGATCGTTATAGCCGGTATCGTTTCATCCATTTTATGACAATACTATAAAGAAGCGTTCCCACTTGTCCCCGAGCACTTTAGTGGCCATGTCTGAGAAACTTAGTCTGGGCACATGGAGAAACATTACCGGCTCACAATCAGTGTTACGAGATGTCCGGGCACAAATGAGGACGCTCCTTGATATTACAACATCAACGATGTATTTTATTTTAACAACTCTATAGATTCTGATGAGTTTCTGTTTAAATTCATTTAATTAAATGAATTCAATTAAGCCTAGCGAACGCATAAATCGACGACTCTTTGAACTTAATCATTCTCGTGCTGTTGGTTTATTAAATCATAATTGAAGTAGAATTAAATTGAATTCTTTTCGTAATTAACTCATTCGTCTTTTAGTGGATGGATTAATATGGCTGGTTTTATATTATGTATGTATATATATTTTAATCAACATAGAAGTAAACTTGTTACCTCTACCTAGTATGTAGAAAATGATGTACAAGTAAACGATGATCATTGCAATTATTCCTCAGGTACTGTTTGTAATATAAATTTCCTCTTATACCATTAAATACATATGTTTACTATTGGTATTTTTCATTGAAGAAAACGTGTATGTATAGCTTAATATTATGCAGAAGTGTTGTTGATCGCAAAGCTACTCGACATGATCATTAATATGTAATTAAGTTGTTATAATCGAAGAGAGAGATACTTTTCAACCAGATGATAATTTACACTTTAATTGTTGTAAATGTTTGTTACACATGTGGTGATACCAGACAGAAATCTAGCAGTTTCGTATAGAGGTATGTATAATATAATGTATAGTTGATCGGTATGCTGTAATTTAAATGTTTGTATCGATTATTTATTATACTGCTAGCGGTTAAATTTGCTCGATTCCTACTTTGTTATCATATAAAATTTTTATTTTTGTCACCGTATCCGATAATTTACACAGCAGGAGGAAGAGCTTTTAAATTTGTAGCAATACACAACGGTTTCTTTTTTATACACAAGCTTTTATGATTTTAAATTTTCTGGAGATGATAAGTAGCAAAAATACTAAGAAGAAGAGATGTATTCAACTAGGACCAGTTTCGGCGAGTCAGGCCGTCATCAGTACTTAAATTCCAAAAAAATTAGAGCACCGTCCTGTGATAGCTTGGTTTCCCTTTTTGTCTGCGATTTACCAATGCATATTTGCTACCTCTTTAGTTTTGTGTTGTAAATTTGCAGCCATAATTCAGTTCTGACATTTCGTTGGGAAAAAAATTCGTTTCCAGAATTAGCTGCTGATTGTGGCAATATTCTCATAATTCGAAAAATCGTGCACTGGCTATTAGTTTGGCTAGTTGATGAGATGCCAATCGTTGTGTAACAGTGTCGACAAGAATTTTCAATTAACTTTGTTTTGTAAATGTATATAAGTGGCGATTGAATTCTTGTTTGTTTGGTTATACGATGTACGTTGTATGACTAAAATGTACATTTTCGTCTAATTGATTCTTGGTTTTCAACTTGTATAGAACACATGGTTACGAGAGTGTGTGGTATCATCTCTTTTTTTTCTCTTCATGTATATATGTTAACAATATTAGTTTTTTCGCAGCAACAAGAACTGCTTCGTCAATATCGTTGAACAGGTAACACGATTTGGGCGGCCCGTGAAAATATTTACAATCCACAGATCGCCATATAATCAGACGATTGCTTGTTTATAGAAGAGAAACAAGTGATTAATGGTGAGGAATATAGTTAAATTTGATATCGTCTCCAATTCCCATGTTAATAAGAATTTCTCGACTGGTCTATCAACTACCCTATCATTGACAAATTTTCATATAATCAATTCTAAAACAACAAAAAAATAGAAGAATACGAAAAAAGAAAAAGTAATTAATTGTATATAGTTAGAAACCGTTTTCTCTATGATCTATCCTATTCACTTATGTATTTATTTAAATTAAATAAGCAGGTTCTGGTTACACCCACCTAATTTCGCCGAAGATCTCTCCTTCACCTCTATATTTCTCTTTCGCACTCTGTTTCTCTCATACATTTCAGATGGCTGGTTTTTTATTTATCAGATTCATCTAATAAAAAGGTATTCATTTCCTATTCGCTTGTCTAATACGAAACTGATGTTGATACGTGATTTGGATAGACTAGAGACGGAAAAAAAAACAAAAATAGAACGGTTCCATCGATCTTGTTTTAATAGTAATACAAGTGAAAGTGGGAACGTGATATTTAGAATTCGATTTTTTCGAAAGTTTCCATGTACCAAAATTAGCTTTTACATGCAATTTATGCTATCTTGCAAATAAGTATTGTTTAATCTAAATTGAAACTGAAGTTTCTTATTTTGCAAACTTGTAACTATAGTCTTAGAACTGATAAAACACCTGTAGTAATTTTAATAGAATTTACCAAGACTTAAAAATTAATGCTAACTCATTACTCATTACTACAGAAACACAGTCAAATTTGACCTGTTTTCTCTCATCGTTGTCGATTTTTAAGATTGTGTTAATTTGCCAAAAAATTTCTGAAACCCTGTTTCGGTTCAAGTCTGCAATTTTCACTGAGAATATTCCAAACAGTCAATTTTTGTAGTCTGAATGTTTTTTGAACAAGTGGCTAGTTGATACTTTGTTGGTCGACTGGTTTTTATATCGTTTGTGAGAGATGCACGGCCGCAGTTTTGACATAACAGAGTTCGCTTGGAGCTGATTTCATCGCTGGATTTTTTGTTTTGGATTGTAGGTATATATATATAGGTATATGTGTGTGTATATGTTTGTGTGTTGTATGTTTGGCCGGACCGCGCGCGGTATATAACGTCTGTTTCTCTTTCTTGCTAGAGTGCTATTATATCCACCAAGGTACTACACGGTTTCTTCTGGACTGTGATTATGGCGGCCAGATTGTCTGCTGACCCCGAAGAATGCAGGCCCACTTAACAACGCAAATCACCGTGTTCCCTCATAATTTACAGCATAGTGTTTGATGTTGGTTGGAGAAGCTTTTGCAAGTTGGGAAGATTGGCAAGGTTGTGAGCGCTTGGACAATTGATAATTTGAAGTTTCTCTTTCTCTACATTGCTATTGGCAATATCTAGTTATATTGCTTAAATCAACAATGTAACATAGTGATTATTAATACATGCCCATATATATAATTAATGTCAATTTTTGAGAAATTTATTGAACTAGAAAGATTCATTAAAGTGATGGGCATTTATCCATTTATGACATAAATACTGGAATGCAGGATAAAGATCAAAATTCTCAATTTGCTTGTTAAACTTGACTTTCAGTTGAATGCAAATCTGTTGATGGTTACAGTTAAATACCTACAACATTATTAATTTATTGATGCAATAAATAGAATTATTGACCGCTGTATCGTATCTTCAGCTGGTTAATTAGTTAGAAAGTGCACGATACTGTCATGGTCAGCTCACCGGTTCATGGTTGTTACTTGAATGCCAGCAGCTTTTGTTATATTTTTCTATAAAATACCATAACTTTACAACAACTGAAATAATTCATCCGAAAGTCTTCCTAAAACCGACCTAATCAATTTCTTTGTGAATTTACATTGTCTGTTGTGTTACATAAAAGGAATGTATGACACTATGTAAATGGAACGTTACAGTATGACCATTCTCGTTTTCAATGGAATACTTTGTTTGGAAAGCAATGAAAGTGGGTGATTTTTTAGCATCTGAGATACTTAACAGACAACAACGACAGTAGCGTTTAGTCTGGAAGTCGATAAATTATTGTATGAATTAATATGGCCGATTTTGCAATCATTCGCCGTTGTCGTCACGTTGCACTACTTTTAAATGCCAAGCTGTGAAGGCATGTGTTGTTGTTGTTGTTGTTGTTGTTGTATATAGTCAAGTCATAACAAAACAAAGCACAATCAGGAAATGCAGCTTTATAAATTTAATTGTTTAGACACGAAAGTCTTTTAAACAGTGTCCTCGATAACAATAAAATGCAAATTTGTAACGCTTTTACCATTCACTTGAAAGGACAGGTTCCTGTTCGAAATATCAAAAAATCGCAATATTTAAATTCTATTCAAAATATTGTAGCATGAAATTTTAAATAAACAAAGTTTATTATAATTATTATTCAGTAGTTTTTCCACACCCTATTTATGATTAACATGGTAGAAAACTTGTAATTTTCTAGTGGCATGAAAGATTTACACAAATATACCTTTTAACCATTTCTGGTATTGGTAATATTGTGTAACTGGTATTTATCATATTTGTTATTGTTTAGATCAGTAGCCCGTTTCAATCGATACAGTACTATAATAGATTTATATTGAAAAAAAAAATGTATTTCGTAATTATACTTTTGAAACCGTATACAAATCATACCGTTCCATTTTATTTATTAGAATAGGAACATGGTAATATGGATTTTATTGTGTTTGCTCGTTTCAACCTTGATCTAAAATCTAATTATTCTGCACAATCGGTGTTAGAGAAAGCTAATTAGTAATGTCCTTTACATATATTGATATAGGTGTAGATTAGATTTTATTTATAAATAACAGAAGAATAAAACAAACTTTATACCATGACAAATTAACAGAATTGTTATGGAATTTATTTAAAGTTGTCTTAAAATTGTAATAAATCCATAAAAAAAGTTGATTACTTTTTTATTGTAATTACCTATTGTTTACAATTGTTATTCTACATTCTTTCCAATAATTCCTCGGTCGTTTATGAAATTATTACATTTATCATGGAGATCTTGACATAGATTATTGTAAATTTAATAAAAGAAGATTATCATGTAAATGTTATTGAAGAATTGCCAAGATTTAAGATATCCTGAATATAGTTAATAAAATCTTCATTTTATTGTTCCACATTGCTTTTCCAAGCTTTAAAATTGCAACATTTTATCCGACAGTTGCTACTTTTTTTATTTGGTGTTTTAAAAACGAAAAAAAATATTTGATTATAATATAGTGTAGATAATAATGACTAATGGGGGCACTAGTATACCAGCATTAATGTTTCTTCAGTTTACAAATTAAGATAGTACGGTGAATTTCGACACATTCTTTATTTGGCAGCTTTTTTGCAGGAGCCAACCGGTTTCATAAAAATATTAGTAATTCCGGATATTTGATTAAAATATCGCCTCTTGGGCTATTGTGCTGATAAGGTAACAGAGTTAATGCTATTCTTTTTTTTTGGTTTTTTTTGCAATTTACGTGTATACAGTAGGACATTCTTAAGATAACTGCAACTACTAGTTTTAATCTCCAAAATAATAATTAGAATATTACTTTCCTATCTAGAGATTTTAATTTTAAATAGTAACTGTATTCTTGTATCTAACAGCAGTATGATTACTTGAACTAGACGTTCCATTAATTACCCAACAAAATTAATATTCTATGTTTCAAGTATCAAGTTCTCAGGTTTCCTAGAAAAAGTCTAATCTTCACGCACTTTGACAATTTGTAGGTATTTTCGGCTTATTGTTAGTAATGCAGGCTTAGATTCATTATTTTCGGCTTAATTAGTATTTCATTTCAGTTAAATCTGCATGTAAATTGAGCAAAAAATTCCAACAATTGAAAATGTTGATTTGTAAATTTTAATGAGGGAGTTATTTCAAAAAAAAAAATTAAAATAAATGTAGAATAGATAACAGTCGGACAGCCGCCGCCAGTTCTCTTCTTTCTTGTCATTTTTCTCAACAAACCCACGTATCATATAATTAAACATCAATTAATCCGAGCAAACAGAAACAACTGTCGTTGTTTCCGGTGGTCCTACTAACTATGTTGGTGTTTGAACTTGCTAACAAGAGTGCTGGTAGCATAATTACGTTTTGAAATAACTTTTTTTTTTGGATACAATTGCACTTTATAATTGTGTCGTTAAGTTGCTGATATGTGGAATAAATGTTGGAAAGGCGATTTTTAAAGGATTTGAACAGATGATTATTCATAATTATCTTGTCCTAAGATAATCAACAAAAATTGTTTACCTTTTTTGTCCGAAAAAAAAAAAATGTATGGAATGTAAATGATTTATTTTTTTATATTCTGTTTGTTAACCACAATATCCTCATATGCATCTGAATATAAAGACGCTTATATTCAATGAAATGTTTTTGGTGTGGGCTTCTTAGCCTATTCCTCCACACAGTCAAGTTAGTAAGGAGATTGTTGATAATCTGGACAGCGACCTTTTCCCGTCAATCTGTTCGGTTAATCCATCATGATACGATGGCAAATACGTTTTTTGACACCTCTTTACAACTCTCGTAAAATTTTCTTTCTTCATCTATTTTTTTTTTTTAGTATTATTAATTTATGATGGGACCTATTACGAGTTCTCAAATACCTTAACTGCTGATGCGGTATTTTAACCGTAAATTTAAACACTAAAACATTTATACAAGATAAGTTTCTGTTATTAATCGTTTTTTTCTATATGCGTTTAGAGGGATATTGTAACTATTTTAATACTTTTTCGGATTTAGATAGATCTCATAAAGGTATCTAGGATAATTTATTGTTATTTTTATTAACTACCGGCTTAATTGCTTAGCTATTTGCATTTTATTTCCTTGTAGAATTCTGAACGGTATCTATCATCATTGAACCAGGGTTTCCCAATCGATGGTACGTAAAATGAAACGTAGTAGTACTCAAATAATTAGGTGGTGCACGACTCTGAAGAAGTTGAGAACCACTGGTATTGCTACCAATTATACAAAAAATTGTATGAAATAATTTTGATTTTTTTTTACGTGACGCTCCATGAAGGCATACATAGTCAATCAATCTTGAGATGCCACCACAACGACAGTGATAAGTATAGGGGGCGAAGTACAGTTTTCTCGCATTCCGTAATTATAGTTATTAGGGTTTGATGTGGAGGGAGGGGCGGGATTCTGTACATACAATCGTCGAACAACAAGATGAGTTGAAAGCGATGATGATGAATGCTACGAGATTACGTTATAACCGGAACTGTATGGTTGCATTTTTATTTTTCTACCAATTGAAGATGAGTCTTTTTTTTAGTGAGATCGTTTGGTTTGGATGTAAAATATTTCCAACTTGATTCAATGGTCAAATGTTTTGCTTGACTGCTACTGAAGAACGCGTAACAGATAGCATTTATTCAGTCTTGTTAATTTCTCAGAATTATGCTAACCGTCAGGATAAAATGCAATGTCTTTTCTTTGTAGTTTCACCCCAAATTGGAAACGGTAATGTTGTGTTTTTTTTTCAAATGTTATTAAAAAGTATTCATGTAACGGTTCATTTGAAGAAAAAAATGTTCAATCGAAGACGTGACATTGGCGAATCATGGAATGCGAGAATTGTCTAACTTGAAGTGTACTAAGGACGAATGCAAGTTTATGTGAAATATTAACGTTAACGGTAAAAAGAAGTGTATGAGTAATTTTCGAAAAGTGATCTATAGGAGATATCCCATGAAATTAGCGATGAGAAAGGTTGTAATAGTCTTCAAGATGATCTGAAACAAATCAGATAGTCGTTGACAGGATATTTGTTTTTGATATATCTGTGGCCATGTATCGACTATGTATGTTCATATGGGGCTGGGTTTCCCGAGTTCTCAGGGAGCCTTTGATGAAGCCCAGAATGTCCCCAATAGATAGTGTCTGTACCTCCTGAGGTTCGATGAACGGCATCCCAAACCACAAAGAACAAGGCAGTAACATAGCATAAGAGCCGTTGTCTCGTCTTCCTCTGAAAATTTCTTATATGTGGACTCATTTCTGATGAGGATTCTGTTTGATGAAAGAGCTCTCTGAAGAAGCATTGAAAACCTCCATTATGAGGCATGCTTAAAGTCGTTAAAGTTGCACTAAAGCGACCTCCAGCTGGTTTTAGCTTACAGTGCTGTTAAAACGCAATATAAGAACAAAAATTATTTTTAAAGTGACTTTAAGAGTTAAAGTTTATTATAAGAATGACCCCATATGGGATAGTTTTCAAGAATATCAATTTTAGATGTATGTTAGTAGATAACATGTTATTAGTATTTCTCTAGAACCAATTATTTCTCGACATATAGAATAAGAAAATTGGTGTTGCTGAAATAAAATCTACTTGAATTTAAAGATTAACTAACGAATGGCCATTTAAGTTAAATGAATTCCAAATGGAATAACTTACACATCTTACGACACCACAACGGCAACAAAATGTCGCTAATTTCCGTTTGGTCAAATAAATAGCACCAGTGAACGATGCCAGAACCAATATCTTTTCCTATTTGAATTCGCGAAAACTCGATCAGAATGCAGTTGGTATCCTTAACAGGTAGTTGCAAAGAGGCGATCTGTTTAGATCTATGTCGTTTGGGAACAATTCCCTTTTTGTATAGCACAGCTGTAGTTGTAGTTTCCGATGATAAAACTAGAGTGTTGAAGATTCTTTTCTTTTGGTCGTTTGAATTCTTGCTGTAGTCTTTCGTTCTTTTGCTAGAGTATTTCTTAGCGTAATTGTAACAAGTACCAGTAGTTTATTTTGGACAACTTTCGTTTCGTTGATGAGGAAATAATTGTAGTATGAATGAATATAAAAATACCTACCACTTTTGGTTTTTTCTGTTACTTGTTAGTATAAAACATGTTATATAGTTTTGCGATTGATGGCATTCCAGAAACAAAATGGGTGGCTGAATGAATACAAACAAACAAGTGATGTGATTAGGTTTTGGGTTGCGATCATTCACCTGCCATTTAGTGATACCAATTTGAGTAACCAGCAAACCAGATATACCTATATAAATATAACAACAATGGACCAATACCAATGGGCAACTGAATCTGTTTCTGTCGGTTGTTCACGTCCTATACGACTTCTCTTAAACAATATAATCTTCTTGTCTGTCGTTCACAACTGCCGAAAGCGCTCTTCAGCCTATGTTTATGTATTTGTATGTTTGAGTGTATGATAATTTCGTCCGTCTGGGGTATATTTATGCATTGTTCCGCGGTGTACGTGCCTATTTTTATTTATTTGTCGAATTTACAACACATGTTGCCTGCCCAAATCGGCGTAATAATTTTCAACGCTATCGTTCGACAGGTTTTCGTTTTTCGCACGATACCTTGTCCCAGCTTTTTGTCCTTTGTTCCAAACACTGCATGGTGGCAAACATGGCTGTTTTCTATGCAGTCGGTACCTTTTTACTTTCCATTTAATCTTGGTGTATTTATTTCACTCCAATTTCCAAATTGTGACATTTCACAATACCAATAAAAACACATTTAAAGTCAAATATACTTTTCAACAACCAATTTCTAAAGATTCTAGTGGATTTTGTTAAATGTTGGACATGTTAACCATACACTCTGCCAATTAAGCTTAGTGCACATTGCACTAATTGGATAGTCTTTTGAGTGAAGTCCCCGCTCTATGATAAAGCCGGTCGCAACATGTCTGAAATATTTTTATCGGAAAGGAAAAAATAAATTCATTAAAGCTCGTTTGTTCATTAATTTAATAGCAACAACCAATGAGATATCTTTCAAAGAAAACGATATGAGTTTCCTGTTGATTTGTCACAACAGACTCGATATTATGTCAACTATAAATGACAAAACCGCTGTAAAATTGTCAATATATTTGCATATTGTAATTGTATTAAAAAATTAACATGACAAATAAAACATAGTAGAGAATAAAATATGTAATTATGTAAAAGAATTAACTGTAAAAGTATACATTTGTATGGATTTAGTTATTGGCAATTTGATACTTCCTTATTTCTCTATTATGACACAAATTTCTTACGACAGTTTCCTCTTTAATCCTGTAAGTATTGTGTCTATATGTCCATTGTTCATTTCTCAGCATCATCACGACGGTCTCCAACCCATGTAATGACCTATTGACTACCAAGGTAAATATTTTAATAAATAGGTTGGGCAAATGTCAGGGACGATATTGATTTTTTATATAGATAAGTTGTGGTTTGCGGTTGTGATTTGTAGGTCTTTTTCTCATTAAAAAAATACGAAGAAAGTAATTGCATGACCCTTGTGTACCTATATCATTTGAATTCCAACGTTACGCATAAATCAATCCGTCATCATTCATCATCTTTCTGTAGACTGCAGTCTAGTGGTGCAACTCGGGTGCGGACAAAAACTTATGATTCATATACCTAAGTCCGGAGTGTTTCCGGCATGACGCCCTCTGACCTGTTATGTTTGTGGTTGTATACTAGTGGTAGAATGCATTGGCGCATTACCGACATGTCTAGCAATGCAACCAGACCGCTAAAAGCTTGTGTTCAAGTGACGACGTATAGTTTGAGATTAAGAAAAATATCTGTTTCTATTTTGTTGTAGTCTGACCAGAGGAAGTATAGATTTATTTCAATAAAATATGATTTGAAACCTTGAGAACTTTTCTATGAAAGAAGGGCTCCCCTATGTTCAGCTGTTAGTTTTAAGTCAGTAATTACTGCGGGCTTTCGAAGAGACCACACAATATTGTCTGCAATTCTCCACTGTGGACTAAAGAAGCATCTTTATTAGAGAGGACTAGGATGTGAGGATGATGACGAAACTATTGAGCATGTGCTTTATCACTGCCCTGTGCTTATCCCACATCGCGGATCCATGCTGGAGGAAAAGTGGCCTAGCATGACTGAGGTCGCTGGCGCCCCTCTGAACTGGCTTGTAGAAATCAGGCATTGACAGCCTTAACGAGGACGCACAATGGCCCTGCTGAAGACTGAGAAGGGCAATCCAGGATTTAGAGTTCAGTCAGTCTTTTGCTTAATTAAAAAAATACTGATGCACTAGCTAAAAGCTGGACTAATTTTCTCATGTCTTGAAGAGTTTTGTGCGACTGCATATTTTTTTCTACAGGTACCATTAAGGGATTTTTTTCTTAAAATACAAAGAATAAGTTTTATGAAGTCGTTAATCAAAGTAACAAAGTTTACAATTTTTATGAAATTTTAATCAGCTGTCACCTTTAGTTATATAACCTTTTGCTCAATAATTTATAGCAATTCGAATTTGACATTTTCAGGTTCTTTACACTGCAAAATAAGAAAATAAGAAGGTGACAATAGTAACATGTATTGTACATTTCACGATAACAACGACAAATAATGCACCATGATCAGATCATGACTTGTTAGTTTCATTTTATTAGAGAAAGTCATCATTGCATTATATAGAGTGAATGTTTTTCCATTTTAATCTATTTATTACAATCAAATATATTTCATTTATACATTCATGTCAAATGTCGATTATTAAATTAATGAGATTATTTACACATTATTAAATTGGTTGCAGTAATAAACAGGTCATTGCAACATATTTCAATTTTACTGTTAATAAATAGATAATTAGCTATCGATCATTGACCGGATACAATATGATTACAGTTTATGTTCGATAGACAGAAAATTTAAACGAGATATTTGGAATTGATTTTGGTCGTGACACACCTCTAATATCGAAGGTACTTGAAGCTAAAAGAATTTTGCAATTGTTCAATTTAACATGACTAAATATTAGGTATATACCCAATACAACGGTTTTTGATATTACAAGCTGTTTTTAGGCTTTTATCACGCCTATAATCACCTTGTAAAATTCACCAGTCATACGGAAAAAGTGAAATTTAACCAACCTGACATTAAATTGGTGTATTACTTCTTTCTACTGGCATGATGAGATTGTAATTTCAATTTGAACGTTTGCAATTCGAGACTTAATCCAACAGTTTTACCTATCACGTTTTGTGATATATCGACAGGGGCCTTATATTGCCATATCATACAGTTCTTATACGGCAAAATCTGATGACATCCCTCGTACAAAGTTCATTCGAAAACCAACCAACAGAGAACACTTTTAAACGTAAATCCTCCTCCCGAACGCGAACAATCTAAAAGACAATATAATATAATATAATATAATTCCCATAACAACTCTGTTTGGTATTTTATCCATTCAGTATTCGTGACATAAATAATATTAAAGTGCAGTTTCATTGTCATTTCTATCGTTAATTGTATAAATAAACAATTGCTAAGAGTAGTATTTGTTTTGCTGTCTATAATAACAAAAACGGAAGTCTTTTCACTGAAATAATTATTTCTTTACGCACCTGTGATCCTCCCTTTAGATTATAAGTTAAGTGGTGAGGAACGTGTTGCAAAAGGGTCTCCTTTATATAGTAATATAAGAAATAAACAAACGAAAAACGTTAGAAGAAAAAGAGTGAAACGGAAAAGAAAATACGCGTTCAGTCGTGCGTATAATCAATGCCTAGATTCCTGCATTCACTGGCCGAAGACTCAGTTTTGATTATAAAATGATACATTTTAATGTTCGTAGAACAATACATGGCATAAAACATGGTCCAGTTGACCAACGTGAATGCGAATAAAATGGAGACGAAATATACATTAAAGGTATATATTCGTATTGACTAGTAAGCGCTAATAATGCCAATTCCATGTCTGTATAGTTATCTAGTATGGTCTTTTGATTATTTATGCACATCACGACTATACAATAACAATCTTATTATTAACTGAATTCTGATGCAACTATGGTCGTTAGGGAGAAGAAAAGAAGTGTGATTTGTAAAGTTCTTTTGGAACTGTTTTGTTTTTAGAAGGAGCACATTAATGATGACTCTAGTGATAATAAGGGAGCAAAAAATTTGACATTTGCTATCGGCCCAATTATTTTCAAAATTTTTTGTTGTTGCCTGTATGTATGTGGAATGTAGCAGTGCGAAAGGCATGTAGGTAGATGGAATCATCGTCTCGTTATTACCGGAGAATGCACGAGTTTACGTTCAAGTAGCTCAGCCATTGTCAATATCTATGTAGGAATTCTTTCTTTCTCTCTCTCTCTCTCTCTCGATTTATATATACTAAAATAAAACAGGCCCTATCTGATGTATGAACTTTATAATCAGACGTTAAACACTGCAATCGTATAGCTCGTTTCGGTCCTCTCTGTAACATATAGTTGGATACGAAAGTATCCAGTGCTTATCTTTTCTTCGCGTGCACAATATTGCTTGGGATATGAATTTCTATATTTGCAGCCGCTATATCACGATCCGAACATATACCTTTACATGATTGGGCCAACAACGTGCCTGACATTTTTACAAGATGCCAAACATAAAGAGAAGATAATTCTAAGAATGGTAAACTTCTAAAGAGCTGTCGACAATTTCTCTAAGTTACTTTTACTGGATGAAGATTTGAAGTTTCTGTTCTTGTATTGAAATATTTCAATATTTCGATTTTAATGGAATAGGTTGGTTTTCACATACAGTGAGCATTTAGCATACGTATACCTATGTGTTGAGAGCATTGGGCGGGTAAGCTCGTGATCGCTTACATATAATTATCAGAGAAACCTAAAACAAACAAGTACTGGTTGACTCGTTGACCCTCCTCGTCGCAGCCCAATCTGAACTTAACCACTTGACGACGATGTAGAGAAGAGGTCGATCGCATCTATCACGCAACCAATAATTTCAAGATTATTTCGTGATTTTGTAAACGTCCATCAACATATTACCATGATTTCAATTGAAGTTGGCCTAATTTATGGTAAATATACCTATAGTATCCAAAGACCACATATTTATAATTTACATGAAGCAAAAAAAAGGAAAACCATGCTTATGATTGATTTTCCATGCTCACTAACTACATTTTGCGATAGACACATTTCTGGTCAACGACAAAAGTTCTTTCAGAGACAAAAAAGAAAAACCGTTTTGAAAATGCGGAATATAATAGTTTCATGTCGTTCCCGGTCTCTGTTATACAGTCGTCCAGTTAGTAGTTCTTTGGAAGCATTATTAAGGTCCTTTGAAAGAGTTAAAAGATAGACGACAGGGTCCGCTGCGTTGTGTAGAACTCTGTGTGAGAACCTGCTTGGCACAATGTGCATGAGGATCGTGCTGTAGCAGATATACTGGTCAATGCCGGTGGTAAACGCTCACTCGTTACAAGCTAATAGTGCAAAAAAACCCGCACGTACATTGTTTTGTTGTTATGGGTGAATCTGGGGACGATGCTTTCTCTGATAGTCTTCTTCCCTGATCTATGACCAACAATTGTGTCTTCATATCTTCCCAAGTCTATGGGTCTGCCTCTGCTATAGTTCTGTATTTTATAGTAAACTAAAGCTTTTTCTTGAGATGCTTTAAAGATTTAACAAAAGTATTTTTTTTGTTTCAGGTAAGAATTTGCGAAAATTTCTACTGTTCTTGATTAATATGTAAGTAGTGCAAATATTTTTGGACGTGTTTCAAATTTATACGATCATTGTTTCATGCCCTTAATAGAATATTCTATGCGAAATGTTCGTGGAAACAATAGTGAACAGCTAGAGCTACATGAAACTCATATCGGTATCCAATATAAACTCTTATTATAATTGCAAAAAACGAACACAATCTGGAATATTGCAATCCTTAAACCGATATTATTTACATAAGCTATGGTAAACTATGACACTGATAGTATTGTATTAGAATTTGAATAAATCCTAAACCATGAATAATATGCTGATTCGTAATTTTTACGAGAGAATATAAAATTTATGGGTTTCGTGTTGAAAACGGTTTAAAAGTATCTATAAAATCCTAACATTGTACCTAACTATAAGTAATTTTCAACAAAATTTAAATTTACATATGTACGTGAATGATGAAATAATTACTTCTCATCAGGAAATTTACTTATTTATCAGTGAATATAATTCTCTTCAACGAATTGTCTATTGTTAATATTGATAATTTATACAACTTGAAGTCATTTAAGTCATCGTCCAATTATAAATTATCTTTATGGCTGGATTATATTAGATTTAAAAAAATCTTAATAATAGATTTCATAATTAATTCCTCTTGTTGTTGTTATTATTATGCAGTAAACTAACGGTATTTCTCTCCATTGATTATACCAGGAACGATGACATTTCTACATGAAATCTTAATTTTCTCTCAGCTTTCTAGTGAATGATCATTTGGTGTGATGAATGACTATTGTTCTATCTGGAAAACAAATTAAAGTTAAAGTAACTTCACGCAAATTCTTGAACTTCAAAAAATTGCAATTTGTTCTAATTTTTTGCTGTTAACGATAAAATTTTACCTAAAAAAACACAATCGGAAATCGTAAAAAGCTATTGAAGAGTAGAAAATTTTTTTTCTACAGAAACAATCTTTTCGCACGCTATATTTATGGTATCTAGCTTAGCCTACATTCTCCAATATAAAATTATGTTTTATTTTTGCTAATACTTGAAAATCTTTCAGTTAGAAAATCCAGTTGAATCTCCTTTTTACGGTAGTAGATTCGCAGCGATATTACTCGTAAATTTCAATACCGTTAAGTACAGTTTTTGTCACAAATTATAATCATTTTATTTAACACTTTTCCGAATAACTGTAAATCTAGTAGTTGGAAATATAAACGGAGCATGTTTTTAATATTAGAATGAATTGTTCATATTTTTTTTCTGTTCGTTCATGAATTCTATAGTAAGTCATGAAAACTAACCGAATTTTGTTAATGATTTTTCTACTAATTTATAACTGTTGCAATTAGCCTCCATAAAATTACAACATTATGAACAAGTCGTTACAGTAGAACTCGGTTATAACGATCAAGTACAAATGTATACGAAAGTTTAGTGCAAGCGTTTGACGCTTGTTACGAAGCGACTTCACGGATATAACGGACGAAAATCTGTAGAGGTAATTCCAAAAATCAACGAGAAAACCAAAATCCGTGCAATTTTTAGTTTCCCGCATTCCATTCTAGAAAGATACTTTTGTTTAACAGCATTTCCAGAGCATTGTAACCAATCACAACCATTGGAGACATTCAGGGCTTTATCAAGGGCTCAGGATTGCAGGGAACTCTGAGAAATCAGGGCTTACGATGGACCATTGGAGTCGAAGTACAATTGGGGAGACCCAGCCCCGTCTAAACACTAAACGTTCATACAACCAGTCACAATAGAGCGAGATTTATAAGGGAGATTTTAGAGAAATTTTGCCACCTGACGCTAAATGACACATGAAACGGTAACTATGCTAATAGGCAGAGTAGACAACTTGCGCACATAACTTGTTTAGTAGTCTTACGCGCATTCGTCCATCTCTTTCCTACCAAACAATTATTGAGATTTAACGTTTCGCCTTGGTTTAGCGTTAAATGGCAAAATCTTCCTATGATCTAAACGCTCAACGCTAAGTTGCTTTGTCTGTCAACAGTTTCCGTTTCTTGTGGCAAAATCTCCTTTTTGGTAGCACTTATGGTAAATGCTAAATCCTGATATGCTTCTAGTAGAAAGGGAGAGGCGAATGCGCATAATACTAAATAAAGTTGTTCACACAATGTGCCGCCTTCTTTGTCGTTCAAAATTTAAGTACGTTTACGTGTGACAAAATCTCCCTAATGTCAGGCCCTAAAATCTGTTTCTGGGAGAAAAACCTAATTTTGAGTGAATAAAGCGTCAAAAACTTTTGGACTCTTCCATTTTTACAAAATTGCACTTTTTTCAACGTCACGGATATAACAAATAACGATTATACCGAGCTAATTTTTGGTATTCCATGAATTTCGTTATAACCGAGTTTTACTGTATATTTAGTTAAAGCTGTCCGGATGCATTCAGTGGAACTTTTTAAAAATACAACAATTGTCGAAGATTATGTATATGAGATACATAAGATAATATCGTTAGTAATTTTTACATTTAAAAGCCGTCAGCTTTGTAGTTAAAAAATTATTAAAATTCATTAGGTAAGATTTATAATTGTCGACCGCGTCAAAATTAATAGCAGTTTTTATATGAAACGAAATATTATACAAAATTCCGGTAAATTTAAATTACAAATTGGATTAAGAAGAAAATTTTAATTTCGACAGTTTATTTGTAATGAAAAGATGATTACTACGAAAATATATAGAAATATGTCAGGGATTATGTGATAATTTGATTCTCACGCGTTACTTATAATGAATGAATGACGGCTGTTTCTAATATTCTTTTATTATATTAATCGTTAAATAGTTTCTTTATAGAATTTTAATTAATTTTCAAACTATTATTTCATACTAATTTCATTGTTTTTCCGTTGATTTTCATGCTCAATTATTTCTTGGTGTTTTTTTCCTTCACATGCAAATTGCAGTAAATACTAGTTTTCCGCATGTATCTACGCTTCATGCAAACTTACACCTGAACAAATACACCTTGTCTGATCTTGTTTGTTATATCACTTTTTTTTCTAAAGTTTTTATCTGATTGTAGTCGAAATTATAATGTCCGTTCGTATAAAATTTGTCAAAGATAGGTATGTCATAAAATGTAATTTATTTAAATTTTGAGTAATTTAAAAGGCAAAACTGATTGTATATTTATGACTGGTAGTACCTATACATGTGCCATATAGGTAGGTGGGAGATTGACAATAACAAAAACTTGGTTTGTTTTAAACGTCGGCCATTTTTAACATTGAGTTAATTCATGCGGAAATGCACTATCATCACCTATGCGTCCTCATCACGAACGCATCCAAATCGTTTTATTATACATACATTATATTGTTAATTGCACTATATCTGTATTGAAGAAAATGGACAAATCAATACTTTTATGCAACTTGAAACAATATAAAATAAAATAATTACAGCATTGTTTTAAACACTTCCTAGACGTGCCTACCATTAAAATTAATCGAACTTATTGTTTTAAATGTTGTTGTCGTTGGTGTTTTTTTTTTCGTCTTTTTTGTGTTCTTTTATTGTTCTTTCAATGGAACATTATTTTGTACAATATTAATTATTCTAGTGTGTGTTGTTGTTCACGTTTCTTGTAATTGTGTTATATGATGTTATAAAAGCTCTTCTACTTTCTTAGAATGATGTTAGTTGCAGATTTTCAACATTTGTACATCAAGATGGAACACTAGTTGTTGTTGTTGTTGGGAGAAAAACGGTGTAAAACTATTTATCAAGAAAGGTTTCAGGTTATAAAAGTTGTGACACTTGCAACGTGAAGGGTTTTAAGAATTGTGGTTAAAACGAAACTCTTTTCAGTTTGTGGGAATATAGACACGTTCTAGTGACCTGTTCAGCCAGATGTAGGTAGATAACATCAAATTTATAGTGTTCATTGAACAAACCGCCCCCACTTATACCTATGTATGTACATTCGTTGTGTACTTTGTGGTGACATAGAAATTGTCTTTACAATTGTTGGAAATAAATTTCATAAAAAAAAAGGAGTAATTATTAATGACAGATGAATTGTGATTATAGTTTTTGGAAAATTTTTAGAAACAAAGATAATTTTCTCCGGTTTCAAATCGTTATTAACTAGGCGCGAATAGACTTTAAAACAATACAACTGAGAAACTTGTTAATTAAGTAATTAAATAATAAGATAATAGTATAAGATTGTAGGCGATACGGTAAAGGATAATGCTAACTAGCTGTCAGATTTCAGAAAGATGTTCGAATCTAGGAAAAGAAAAACTTTACAAAACAAAAAAAAGAGTACTATAGGTACACGTTGTTTTTGTTGGTTCTTCGGTAAATTTATTTATACATATATCAACTATACAGTAACAGTTTTATGACTTGAATTTATTGTCTGACTATAGTGCGGTTGTTTTATGTAAAGTAATTAAAAGGAAAACACACATTACAAATAGAACTTATATCGTAAAAAAACAACAACAACGAACATCAAAGATTACGTTGATGTTGTTCTGATCTTGAAAACTGATTGAAAATTTTCTTGTAATAAAAAAAATATATTGATCCTGTAACATTCCTGAAAAGGACGTTTATACGGTTGTCGTTGTTGAGAAACATCAAAACTATAACCTGCGGGCGAGAAACTGTAGTGTTCAAAAATCTTTTGAAACGCCGAATTATCATCAAGTAATTGTGTTAATTTAAACTTTCATCTCGCTATAAACATTTTCCAATTATAAACAAATTTATGTTTTCATTGCCAGATGTTTAACTGAAGAAGAAGAAATGGTACGACAAAAATCAGTTATTACAATTGAGTTTAAATTGAAATTAATGATTCTTTATAATAAATTGATCTTAATTTTTGAGTGTTGTATATATATTTTGATTTTATTAATGATGATGATAAATAAAATTTTGAACGGTTTTTCCATTTGTACTTGTGTCGCATTGATATTTACCGAAACATTTGTTTCGGTTTCTGTTGCATTTTTTAAGGCCAAGTGCACCAACAACTTTTTTTACACATAGCTATTTGCGATTGGTTCTTTTTAGAGTTGTTGTTGAGTTCATTTAACCTACCATTGAGAATAAAACAAAAAGCTGTTTGACCTAACTGTTATTGTAGATGTTGAAGAGAAACACACACACACAAAGAGAGAGAGAAAGAAAAAATAATGATTTGATGAAGAAGAGAAAATAAAAAAAAATAGCACCAACATTTGCAATTCCTTTAGGATTTAAAACGGTTTCTCTCTTCTTCTTTGGTTGTTGTAAGTGAGTGTGTCAGATTTGACACTTGGTGTGTTGATATGTTGTGAAAGATATACTTTTGAAGACGAATTTTTTTATATTGGATCGTCTTTCTGTTTGAACTGATATACATGGGTAACAAGTTAAAAATCCGGCTAATGCTGCGTAAAGTTGTGTAAATCCAGTTATGTTGTGATCATGATTTTAATCATTAATTCTTATAATGTCATGATTAATTATTAATTACTTTTCATTTTGATTTCGTGTAAGAATTTATAAATCTGTGGAAAAAAAACACCAACGACGAAGATATGATGATCAAACTTGATTAGTAATTATTTTACAAATAACTTGTCGTCTGATTAGAGATCTTTTAAACCGAGGGGGGATTTATAATTTAACTTTAATCGGTTGTGTTGTATCGTCAAATTCACATCCCTGTCATCCACAACAACACCAAGTAATCAGTTTTACTTATCGATGAATCAATCGACATTTGATTCTGTTGTTGGTCCGTTTATTTCATTATAAGATCGTTTAGGTCAGATATGTTTTTAATTGTCGTCGCATCTCTGGTGGAGGATAAACAAGCGCGACGGTGATTTGCATCTAGCACGAGTATACAATTTACAACACCATTTCGTAAACTAGCCAGGGTTGGTTTTTGTTACAAATTGAAAAATGATTTTCCTGTAGTGTCATATGAGATATTTGGTTATAAAACTTGATAAAGACTATGCCGACCAACTGTCGTTTGTCGCTGGTTGAATAGGGCGCATACGATGTCCAGAGTAGACTTTAATTGTTGCCTGTCCTGTTTGACGGCTGCATTGTTAGTCCATCAAGACGATTACAGATGGGAAAATCCTTTGTAACTTTATTGTATTACTCGAATAAACGAACCTTAATTTTTGAGTTAACTACACATCATAAGAACGTTTGGAGGGAAGTTCCAGTTGCAGTGGGTGTTAGCAAAAACGGTTTCGCTGTACGACGTTATAACAATTATAGTCATGGCAATAACAATGGCTTGCCGGTATGTATGTGTATGTGAGTAAAAGAAGTTGTGCCGGCCGTGAACGACGACCAAATCAAGTTAATAAATCTTTAGGTGATTTCGTTTCGTTTGCATACTGGCGAGCGAGTTGAATTGACAAACTAAGCCAGGACAGACGACATGGAACACCCATCTCGATCGAAATCCCATTAGGAGTGTATGAGCGTTAAAAAATCGAAAGAATTTAAATCGTAGTTACATTGTGTTGTGTGAGGAGGATGATTGTAGTTGGTCATGAATTTGCACATTTTCTATGTTGTAAAATATCTCGTTGGTGATGTACTTGTCTGATTGCCACCTCAAAAAATGTATTTGCATCTACATATACATATATACTAAAATAAATAGCTTTCACACAGGGATTTTTACGATTTAATATGCAAAACATGTCTCTTGAAGATCACACAAAGAGAATTTCCATAATCTATAATCCTAGAACATGTTATTTTTCTTCGTATAAAAGAAAGAATCAGAGAACAAATTAAGAATTTTTTCCATAGTTTTCTAATAAGAATGGGCTACCAATGAAGCTTCGACTAAAACAATTTCTTGTTGTTTTTGTCCTGTATTTCGACTTCCTATTTCAGTAAGCTTTCATGTCATCTGATCATACTGCGATAGGTTGGTCATACATGCTAGGCAACCAGTACTTGCCTTTTTTATACAAAGCCCGCTAACGACTGTCTTGTTTCGCAACAACGTTGCTAATGTGTACCCTGCTGATTGCATCTTATACGGTCGACCAGACAGAATCATTCATTTCCATCTGGAGCGGTCTTTTTTAATGGTCGTTCGTCACAGTATCATAAAATATTATTTTGGTTTTTTATTTTGGAAAAATGTTCACAAAAATAAATTAGTCACTGGTTGTTGATATAATTAGGAGTAACAATTCAATCTTTAAGATAAGCATATTTGAGTTTCTCCAACTGACGCAAATTTGATGTTTTTTTTTGGTTGTTATTTTTTCTAATTCTGAATGATTTCCTTGAGAAAAGGGTGGTGTAATAATGATTGAGTTTTATTGTTTTTCATAAAAAAAAGATACAATACGCTTTTGTTGAAATTATAAAATACAGTTACAAGCCGGTGCCTTGTAAGGTCTATTCGCCAACGTTTTCTATATAGTTGTAATAAAATAACTATAAGTAATGATAAACGAGAGGTTTCCTGTTTAGATAATCCACGTTGAAACACATAAATGTTCAGGAAAATGTTTGTTCCTGGTATTGAGAGATAGTTAGTGGTGTAGCATCCGGCTAAAAGGTTAGCCTCAGGAACTAAATCATATAGTTTTAAGAAAAATTACGAATTCATCAAATATATGAATAATGATTATATTGTTATGCAAAATATCATATTATTTTATGAAAATTCAATGATAATAATTATATCATGAATTTTAATATTTTTTCTCATGTTGATTGATCCTACATGTGAACAACAATATTTACGTTCATTTGTTATAACGGTTTTAAATAGTAAATCATTTATCAAACCCCCACAAACAAAAAAAAAAACAGAAAACGATTAATCAAAGTTTGTCCACAGGCGCGCCTCTTGCTAATTGTCTCAATATTTTCGTTTTGACGATTTTCATGTTATAAATATTTTAACAATGTGATAAGAACTAATGATAATACGTAATATTTCCTTTTCCTATTTTGTCATCAGATATTTAAGCAACGATAATTGAATAATCGTTGAATCAATTTACAGAAGATTGAAAGCCAATTATTTTTTTTAATTCATGCAATTTCTTTAGTGATTGAAAACAATAGAAACAATCATCATATTTTTATTTAATAATCACTAAATAAAAGTAAAATTGAATGTAAATAGTATACTATAATAGATATATGTAGGTATACGCCACCACATACACAATGATTTATCTTTCCTTCTTTAATTACAGTTTGTTAATGTTATCAGTACGAGTTATTCATTCAGATCTCTATTGTAGAATTTTAATATTAATTAGATAAGATGTAATTTGATATTCTCGTACTCCTTTAGACATTGTGATTAACATGTTTGTAATTATTTAAATTGTTGATATTTTCTATTATTAGTTTTGATTGTCATAGGTATAGTGTTTTATTACGATCGATAAAATTCAAAAAAAAAAAGATTCATGCAGGTAATAAAGTGGGTTTTTTATTTTATATTCATAATTATTAACGGTAAGACGATAATATCGTGAACTTTTTATGAGTTAGTTTGTTCAAAATTAGCAGTAAAGATGATGGTTAAATATATATCTCATAAAAAGCATTTCCTATATTAGATTAAAAGTTTTAGTAAATTTTAAATAATCCTCTTATTATTATTAAATAAAATAATAATAATAATAAATTTACTGTTTTTTTTTCTATAATGAACAATAATTAGAGTGATTAACTTGTAAGTATATTGTTTTTACTATAATTGAAGCTTCATGCTCAATAAGTTTATATTACTATTGAATGGCGAGGTCAATTTGACTATTATCGTTACGATTTAGATGAATGCCTTCGATAAAATCGTAAAATTTCTTTGTTCCAACCAAGTCAAAATAGAAAAATCCAAACAACAACACAAGAATGAATATTTCGTCGTTTACTAGAAGTTAAATCTTGACCGTTTGACAAATTAATAATGCAACACTCTTTATATTTTATTGATGAAGTTATTTTCAAGATTTTTATGCAACAGGTCAAATTCGTGATACCAGTTAACCAGTAGTAGGATGCTTTTATTAAAATTTGTGTTGATTTACGTGTTATAACAAGTGTTCTATCGTTTCTTTTCTTTCTTTTTTATTTCTAATACACTTCTAATTTATCAAAATTATCGTTAACTGTAGGCCGTAAATCACCGTGTTGTTAGTTGATCGATTTCGAAATTGAAATGCCTGAAACCATATTTGTTACACACGGTTGGAAGAGATGGGAGAGAAGCGAAGAGAACAAAAAAAAATTGGAAGAAATAAACGACACTTTGTTTAAAGAGAATGTTTCTATTTTTTTCTTTTTTTGTTCATTCTTGTATCTAATTTATATGCGAAGATGCTTCATTAAATCATGAATTATCGTCGACGATTAGAATTTTTATTGGTCAACCAAACATTACCATATTTATTAAGGAAACTTTTTCGTCGATATTTGATTAAATTGATATTGAAAAAAAATCGAAATTGGAATTGCTAGTTGTTTTATATAAATAAATACATGACCATTTCTTATCATAAATGTTCTAACAAAATATCCTTTTCTATTTCGTGTTACAACAATATCGTAAAGCAAAAATTTTTTCCAAGACTGTCATATATAGAGAGATGAGTAGCGCCGTAAAAGTCACACGCTTGAAAATCCAAAAAAAAAAACAAAACAGTTATTTGTATTTTATTGTTAGATTATTCATGGTTATTAGTTGTGACAAAGAGAGACGAAGACGAGTATCCTTTTTTTATCTATGTATAATATATTTATGTGCATGTTGCGGGTGAATATTTTTATATTTTTATTATATATTCACAAACGTAAATTCTAACAAAATTATATACAGAAACGACATTGTTATAATAAAGCTGCAACTTGTGTGTGTGTCTGTCAATGATTTACATACGCCGTAAAATTGTATTGTCACTGGTTTTCTGTCTGTTAATGTTGTTTTCATAAAAAACTTCTCAGTTTTATATAAAAAAAGAGGAATTTTTGTGTTATAAAAATAAAACAAAAATTCTAAATAATCAGTATTGAAGGATTTATTATTCATATTCACAGTAAAAAAAAGGCAATTCCTAAGTTACTTTTTATAAATAGAATTGAACTAAATTACTATTGAATTGAAAATTGTATGCGATTGGTGTGTTTAATGCAAATTATACAAAAGGCAAAATTGGCAAGTAATAAACAATAATAGAGAAAAATAATCAACTTATAACAATAAATATCGAATATAAAAATGTATAAATATTTACAAGTTTTACATACATTTTGTTGTTGTTTCTTTTTGTTTTTTTTTTAAATATACTTAGCTATACAAGTCCTTATATACAGCAACAAGAATTAGACTCCGGGTACAGGCTCGGAGTTTTCCGGGTAACGCAACCATCCATCTCATTTTTGTATTTTCTTCATTTAAATCACATTCACACGCGCACATACACACCCCCGGATTTTGACTATCACATCCGACATTCGCATTGCACTCACAGTCTGTAATTACATAGTATCACAATAAGTTGATATATATTTAATAGGACGACATTATCACTGTTATATATGAATGGCTACTGTTCGTGTTGTTGGACCGCCACCATTGCCGCCGCCGCCGCCGCCACCACCCGGAGGATTGGGAGCTTGTCCACGAGCGCTATGTCTATGCACATGATGATGAACATGTGGCCCACGTATTGAGCCACGATGTCGTTGATTATTCGGTACATCAGGTAGTGCATATTTCAGTTTTTCCCAAAACAATTTATCACCCCATTGTAAATATATATTCGTTTTAAGATAAAGTCGAATGTCCGGATCTAGATCTTTTTGTGGCACTTCACCTAATAAAACAACAATTAATCGACGTCGACGATCTCTTAATACTTGATGATGAGCCGATTTGAATTCAAAACGACACCATTCCGATTTAATGAAATTTTCCGATAATATCATAATTGTACGTTTTGATGATTCAACAGCTTGCACTATTGTATCAGCTAAGAAAGCACCAACTGGAAAGTCGCGATAATGTAAACACAGTTTATAGTTTGGTTCTAAAGCAGGTGCTAAAACTTCAGCTACCCAAGTTTCATCTTTTGAACTATAACTAACAAAAGCATCAAACAATTTGTCTCTATCGTCACGATCCAATTCTAAAGATCTTTGAAATAAACGGATTCCAAACTTTGAATGCAGCCACACACGCACTTCTTGTCGGAAAATGAATACTAGTAGTATAACAACAATGATAATGGCAAATACTACCAATGTTATCACCAATAGTGGTAGATAATCTTGGATAATTTGACGTTGGATGATTGTTTTTGTTGCGGTTAAATTACCATTAATACTATTGTCGATATTAGCAACACCTGTACACAAAGTACCGTTTTCTTGGGCGATATAAAAACCAACATCTGGATTATCCGAATACATGTCCTCACTATAAAAATCGATTTCTGTTGTATTGAATACACATCGAACTGTTGTCGAATCGGGCACTACATCACCGCGAATCATCCACTCACGTAACTTTTCAGTAAAATCACATTCACATAACCATGGATTGTACGATAGAGTCACTTCAATTAAAGTTGATGGTAGTTGCCAAACATCATACATATTTAATCGATTATGGTCAAGTTTTAAAGTTCTTAATTGTTTCAATCCCAAAAAAGTTGTATTATTAATATGTGATATTCGATTATGTTGTAGATAAACTTCTCTCAAACTTTCTAAACCTTCAAATTCAAATCCATGTAATTCACCAATACGATTTTCATCTAAATGTAAAACTTCCAATTCTTTCAGTCCATTAAATGTTCTATTTTGAATGGTTTCGATATTTGAATTGTTTAAAAACAGGATTTTCAGTCGTTTGCGTCCAATAAATGCATGACTATTTAATAATCGTAAATCGTTGCCATCTAAATACAGTTGTGTAGCATCCATTGGTATTTGTTCTGGAAGTTTGGCTACATATCCACTAGATGCACAATCAACAACATTGGCTGACCACGATTGATCGTGATAACAAGTACAGTTTGTTGGACAGGTCATTTCGCAGTCACATGCATCGAAATCACAACAATGACATAGAGCGAAACAATGTGATTGATATGTGCACAGAAATTGATAAGGTGCTGCTTCAACTAGAGGTACATAAGTTCTACCTCTATTGTATAAAAGCTGACAATAGATGCTTTCTAAATCAACAAGTTTCGGTTGAGTTCTTGCTCGATTGCCAATGTTGGCTTTTTGCAGCCATTCCATCGTACAGTCACACTGATACGGATTACCGCCGATATAAAATTCCGGAAGTGGTTTATCTGGTGGTACAGCCGATATACGAAGTGAATTTGGATCTAAACTAGTTATTTTATTACCGAACAAATCCACTCGCGTTAAATTCGGTTTTTTGAAAAATGTATACGATTGCACTTTCGATATAAGATTGTCATTTAAAAATAACACTTCAACACTATTTGGAATCGCGCTACCAGTTATTTCCGTCAATTTATTGGCACTGGCATCAAAAGTGCTTAAAGAAAGCGTCGATTCGATCTCGAAATAATTGCCTAATTCTTCTATTTGATTGGAATGAATATCTAGCCATTGTAATCCGATTGGTATTAAAGCATAATCAAACCATTTCAACTGATTATCTGAAATATTAAGCCACACAAGACTTGGTAATTTCGTGAAGAGTTCTTGAATGTCAGTTAAATAATTTCCATCTAATCTTATGGCTTGTAGATTGATGTTTGCATCAAAAGCACCTGCTGCGACTTTTTGAATTTTATTTCTGGATAAATTGAGAATTTTTAACGAAGTCATCTTATCAAAAACACCTTTAGTGATGTTGCCGATGTTATTCTCGGTTAATCTTAGTCCATACATTTGACTCATATCACGAAATGTTTCATTAGTGATGACGTTTATATGATTCTCACCAAGATCTAGTGTTTTCAACATAGGTACGTTGTATAAGACTTCAGGCACTTGAACAAATTTATTACCGTTAAGATGAAGGTCTTGTAAACTTGAACAATTTCTTAAAGCATCCTGGTGTATCCAGGATATTTTATTATTGTCTAATGATAACAATGATAAGCCATAAAGACCGTTAAATGTATCACTTTCAATGCGTGTTAATTTATTATTTGAAATGATTAATGTATGCAAATTATATAAAGCGGAAAATGTATTGTCCGGTATGATTTCAATAAAATTATCATTCAGTCGTAGAATTTGCAAACTATAAAGATCACGAAAAACTGATTGTTCTAACTTCGTTATACGGTTATGTGAAATATCCAGCACTACAAGTCGCACTAATCCCGCAAATGTTGCTGCATTTATCCAATCGGCTGTTAGTTCATTATATGATAAATCCAATACTAATAACTGTGTTAATTCACTAAATAAACCAGGAGCCAACACATTTATAGAATTATTTTGTAAATACATTTCTCGTACATCTCTAGTGTCAGCAAAGAGTTCAGGAGGAAGACTAACCAATCGATTATCAGATAGTTTCAGCACTGTTAGAGCTACTAGACCTTCTAGAGCTCGATCAGCTAAGTGTGTTAGGCCATTGCCCTGAAGGTAGAGTTTTTGAAGTCGAATTAGTCCAGAAAGTTGTCCTGATGGTAGTCGATCAATATTATTCCTTGATAAATCAAAGAGACGTAAATTTGAACCACAACTCTCCGACGGATTATGGGCAAATCGAAAACTCGTCACTTCACGTAATCGATTTCGAGTTAAATTTAAAACTTCTAAAGCATATAACGGACATAGTACACCTTCCGGTAAACTCCACATGTTGTTTTCACCAAGATCTAGACGTTCAAGAAGCCGTAATTCGTCCGTAAATGCATTAGGTGACACTTCCAGAGTCATAGCTGACCAATCGGTATTATGAGTTCGTACTGTTAGATTTCTTAACTCTTTAAGACCACGAAAAGCACCATCAGACAAATTTCCGATTTTACAGTATTCGATTGATAATTCTCGCAATTCCACTAATGGTTTAAAACTACCAGCACTTAATGAACTTTGAAAGAACAGAGCATCACTGCATTCTAAACGTAATCTAACTGTATGTTGAGGTTGAATTACACTAAAATTGGTGTTTTCTAGCTCGCTGTTAATGGTTTGTAGGCGGCAAACCAAGGCAACGTCGTCTTCTGCATCACTATTCACTACAACCCATTTACATTCATCTGGCGCTTGATAACGTAATGCTTTACTTAGAGAGGCCGATAGGACCCCAAAAACGGCGCCAAATAACACCGCACACACCACTGTGGTGCCCATTTTTTTGAAAATTTATAGGAACTACACCATTGTTTTAACAAACTTTTGTGGTCGATGTCTTGTCGCATACCGCGTCCGACCCGACCGCAGTTCAATGCTTGACTGCTGGCTGGAGCTTACACAAGGCCACTTACTTACTCCTCACCTCTCTTTTTCACTCTTTCTCTCTTTCTTTATACCAGGCCTTTACTACTATTTCTCCCCGCTCTTTACTGAACGAAACGAGTCAAGAATAGACCGAGTCGGTGGCGTTAAAACAAAAACCCATCAAACCAAGTGGTTTTCATGGGCTGTCTCACAGTTTTCCGTCTGATCGACCGTTGAAGTCACTGGTTGCTCGAAAAGCTTCATTGGAAGTGCATGGCTATGTTTATGGGAAATTATTGTTGAGACAGTCGACAATAATAGATTGCTTTACAATCTTTCAGATTATGGATATAAAATATGGCCAATATGATTTTTTGGCGGCCACATAAAAGAAAATATGCTAATATTTAATTAAGATACAGGAAAATATGTAGATACGTATAGGTGAAAATAATTATACTGTTTCGTTGACCATAAAAAATGCATTTTAATCTGTATTCCTACCACCTGTGTATAAAAATAATTATTTTAAAGTTTGTTTCGTACATAAAAATTGTTAACTGTCACCGATCGGCAATATTGATTGGAGAGTAAAAATTTTTTTTATCTGCTGATTCGGTGCGTTATCGATCTGTAAAGGTAGGTGGTTGTTTCGGTCGTGATTAGAAGGTGTTTTGTGTGTAGGTGGAGATTTAAATGCTACGTTCGAAAACGATTTACTGTTTACCGTCTAATTAAAACACGAAAAGAACCGTGAAACTGGTTGAAAATTAATTGGTAATATTTTTTCTAAGTTTTGGAATTTTACTTCTTTTCACTATCACAGCCAGAAAATTACCGCTTAATTTTTTAATTTATGTCAAGAAAAAAAAAGTTGATCAACTAACAACTGGCTCCGTTCGTAGGATAGTGAATGTGTGAACAACATCAACAAAACTGATATAAATCATCGATTTAATTCGTTAGCGCTGATGTAGTTGTAATAAATGAACTTAGGACCTCGGTTAATCGAAACTGAAAAAGATAAATACCAGAAAATATCCACAGGAGTATTTCAGAAGTTTTTGAGTCCGTTTGTTTTGTTCGTTTGTTCATACAATTATTAATAACGAGTTAATGGAATTCAATGACATGAAAATCCCATCCTTAGGTACCTAATTGGTGGAATATTAATTCCATAAAACAAATAAATAGGGACCAGTTAAGATAGCCGTAATTGGTAATCATATTTCATTGCAAACTTGGCAATAAGTTGACGGTCTCTCTCTGTAGCCGTCCTCTAGGTCTCTATATGTTTCTATAAATAAGAAAATACCAACGACCACCGTCCGCTACCATTTATGGTGAGAAATTGATTAGATAGATCTAAATCCTAACAGTAATACACTATGGAAAGGCTCGTGTGTGAGTTGAGATTATAATAAATTATTCAGATAATGTCGGATGAAGTGCATGTTGCCGCCCTATGAATGACTGCCGATACGGCAAGCTCAAGGTAATTTCAGGAGCAATTATTAAACAAAGAAAAAATAAGTATCAATGCTTGATGGTCTTTATATCGGTATAAATTAGTTGCCTGTAAATATCGTTAGTTTTGGAGAACATGTTGGTAATAACTGTTGATTCCTTTTGGTTGAAATTTTCGATTTAACTCTCGAATTTTAAATTAATTCTTTTTTCCATCCAACACTTAACACTCTCCACACAGCTATGTATGTAGAAGGTATTAATTTTGTTGAACAGAGCGATTTACAACGTCTGGTTCCAGAAAGAAATACTCTGAATGGAATGTTAGTCCATAAAAATGCAATAACTAACCTACAGAAAGAGGTGGAATATCGTAATTTAATTTGCTTTTTTGGTTACAGGTAAGCCAAGTTGAATTTTTGTCCGTTTTAACCAGAAAAGACCTATAGGTGAGTTTCATGTTTTTGTTCACAACACAAATAGTGTACGTGTCAGGAATTTACAATATTTTATAGAAATACACGTGTTTAGACGCACTAACATCAAAATGTTAGTGAATAATTCCACTATTTGTTAAGCAAGCTTGTTTTTTATCCATTCTGGAGAATATTCCTCAAGAAATGTTGATTTAGGTTATATTTTTTTTAATTGAAAACAGTTTTTCTCTCTCATATAACAGTAAAAACGGCATATAGTTCGAATGCAGCTGTCAGTTTCGGTACCTTTTGTAACTTAAACGGTAGATTCACAATACCATACCTACCTTTCCCTAAAAATTCTATCGAACCATTATTCCCGTCAATTATGACCCATTTGCGTGTTTGCCTGTTAAATTTCGTTTTTATTGACTGAGAGGAAGAAGACACCACCCAACACGAACGACAAAACCCATTCACCGTAAATTCTTTTTTTTTATATATAGTGTATTTATTGAATATTTTTGTCTCTTCGTATACATTCCCGGATGTTATACTACTGATTTTCATCTTAAACCATTTGGTCTAAGAGAGAAATGTTTTTGGTGGTTAACAAATACGGTCAGGTAGTTTGATTCTTCTTGTAATCTGTGTATAATGGCTACCTTCATTCACTATGTTTGTAGAGATCTTTAAACATAAACTTGTCCCATAGTTTACAGGTTTTTTTTTTGGAGTTTTCTTCGTCTTACAATTATCATTATCTTATTATCTTTGACGATTGCGTGTGGACGTTACATAATATTTATTAGGAACTTGTTAAAAACAACTTAAAAATTTGTCCCTTTATCAATTGGAGTTGACTAGACAGACATTCGGAAGCTGTTATTTTACAAATGACAAATCTTTATGTCGTTGTATATATATTTTGTAAAGACTTTCTGCGTGACTGTGCACTTTTAGGAATTGTTGTGGGTACAATAGTGGTCATCTTTGTATGTTTGCTTGGGTAAACACATCACCATCTTTTTGGTAAACTCCTTCTGTAAACGGTTATATCTACCAGTTTCGTGTGTTTTTTTGGTATATGTGCAAATAGGGTTTAAAGAAGAAATGCAATAAATTCTAAAAAAGTCGTTTGATTGAACGGCTTTTTGTTTGTTGGTTTTGTTCTTTTATTATTATTTATTAACTTTGATGGTAGCCTTTCGCGTTATTACTATTTTTCATAATTTTTTACTGCCTATACTTACTACAGTAAAATGTTAGCTATTTTACAGCAGTATCTTTGTCTATTGTTACCAATAAGTTGGCAATCTATTGTCAATAGAGTATCAGAAAAGCATTCCAATGTTAGGTATGCAGTAGGTAACCGTTTAACATTACAGTTTGCCAAGTGGAATGTACAATTGATTCTCTATCATCAAATAAAACTCTGTTTAGACTTTTATGTCAGTTCAATTAATTCATAGACGTTTGTAGGGTATTGTAAAAAATCCGACACTCTTTATTTGCTAATAGTCAATAATTGAATCGATTAATAAATTTAAAAGTCTCGTGCCTTCAAATAGCTTCAAAATTTATCTTCCAAAGATTGTATTATTATTATTATTGTTATTATGTGGGTGTGTTAGTGTATGTGTGTATTGATTTTGGCTGTTAATCGGCTTCAACAATTCACTAAATGTATCCATTGTCCCACTTGTATATATATATATGTATATGTATAGTATAATTTGAATTTCACGGTGGTCCTCGTCGTTTACAATACAGTGTAAGGCGGTACACACATTGTCTGACTCTTTCTCTCGAATTGTAATCGATTGTTTCGGCGAATTTTCAATTTAACATGTTGCAAATGCAATTTTTCTCCGTCCGCATGTTTGTACGACGGAAATAAATCCACCATGAACCATGAGGTTGTTGTTGTTGTTGTTGCTTGTTGTGGTGGATTGAGTTTAGTTGATGATGAGGTCGATCCTATTTAGTGGCAGTACTAAAAGCAGTTCAAGTCGATAGGTTTGTTTCGTTATGTGTGTTGTTCTGCAATATGGGTATTAATCGAACTAAGAAATTATTTTCGTAACAGACGATTGATATGTCGTGTATTTTAATTAAACCATAAATTACATTGTAAATAGAATTTTGATTATGTAATCGAACTTCAATACTATATTTATAATTAAAGGTAGCGTCAAGTAATAAAGTTTAGTAAAATTTTGTGTTTTTATTTGAAACGTCAGCTCATTTATAAAAATCTTCTTGTTTCTTAACTTATTGCTTTAATGCCTATCAACATTTCTATTTTCTATGCTGGTTCTAATTGTAAGTTGGTGAAACTGGAATATTTGATATCCTATTGCTATTTCTACAGTTATATACAGTGTGATCTACAAAATGTATGGTCAAAATGTGCCATGACAAACGTATGTCCTTGCATACGTAATAGTTCAGGTGCTTACTACAACAATGCCATCTATTCAAACTTTAGCGTTTAAATGTCAGTTCAGTTTAATAACAGCGATGCAAAATATATAGCAACACTAATTTTTAGACGAATATGTGTTTCGACCGAGATTCGAACTCGGGGTCTCTCAATTTCCGGTCGAGTGTTCTTGAGAGACACGAGTTCGAATCAATGGTGATAAGTTTTGTTTCAATGCATTTATATATAATACATACATATATTGAATTAATTAATATGGCAGATTAGTAACAAACGATAAAGTGTCGACTTACGTTCCTTACGGTAAAATTGTGTAGATCACACTGTACCTATGTATTAAAAATCAGATAAAGTTTAGAATTCCTTTTCTCATTCATTATTTAGTCGAAAAATATTAGGACATACAACATTCCTTCAGAAATATGTTCCACTATAATATGTTTACTGTTGCAATAATAAAAGTAGTTAGTTGCTCATCCGGAAATATTACGGAAAAGGATATTCATTGTGTTGATTATTGTTCAAAAGTAATATTCTGCTGAGAAATTGTCAACATAATCCGTTTAATACAGGAACTATTAGGTGTTAATTCTTTATTTTAACGGTCATTTCCAATATTACGACTGGAAAGAAAATTTCATTCGTGGTACATAGAGCTCTGTGAAATAACACTGATTGCTTTTTAAGTGTTGTTGTGGCATGTATGTATACATACGAGTACATGTACCTATATGTGTGTAATAAGTACAAAGTGAACACAGGCATTTCTAATGTTATAAACTCTAAAGTTTGTTCTTGTGTTTTACAAGAAATAAATCTAAATCATGCAATACAGTCACAGAAGAATTCAGGACATGGACGGTTAATTTTATCAATAGTCTTCAGGTAACACAATTGTCCCATTGCAGCAATTTTTGTATAAAATAATGTTAATTTACATCATGTTTTGTGGAAATATTTGATTTCCATGTAGATAGGATAGAGTAACCGTATTTGAATATTTGAAGAATGTTCGTAAGTTAGTGTAAATAAATTGATTAGTAATGCCTGAAGGTGTTTAATAAAAATAACCATGACATTGTTGTCATTATTTTTCTTCAACTATATAGCCAAACAATGGTGAATTACCATTTGAAGCGTTTCAGATAAACCAGCCAGTTTCAATTAAAGCGATTGTCGATTTGTTGTAGAGAGGAAAAAGGTAAACATTAATCGAAATGATGTATTGTTTAATAGTGCTTAGCCGGTTAAGGACATTATTCCAAGTATGAATAAACAATTTGTCGATTTTCTTCTTTCTTTTAACTTGATTTGTATATAGATATGATGGTAAAGAAGTCGGTTGTTGTTTCTGTCGATTCGATGGATGCTTACTGGTTTTTCTTATATATTTTTCTTTTCGTTTTTTCCTCTACAAACAACTATAGCTATAAAGAAAATTTTAATATGAGTATCTGAAAGAGGCGATAAATTACAATTCCCAGAATAATTTGGTAGACTCCCATAAATTACGCATGGTTCCCTCCCACCGAATTTAAATAAATAAAAACTGTACATAAGACGCGTCTTGTTTGTAATGGTCGCGCGTTGCCCTCCGGTATCAATAAATTTTAAAGTATACGTACAAGATTCGAGTTTGGTGACAATATAAATAAATACATACGTATAAATAATCACAGAAGTATGTTTTAATACAATAGCACCGGAATTAGTATTTACCTAACCGTCTATTATCACATTATTTATTATAAGTTACTTACATTTCTACATCTGCTATACCTACAGCATATATTTTACATAAGTACATATGTGGCAAAATATACTGCGTGTACTACTTGTAATTTGATTCATTATCTAATAACTTCGTTAACAAGTTTTCAGTTGGAACAGAATTCTTTGTGTAATTGCACTCTCATAATACATACAATTTATTTCATTCTAGTAGGTACAGTTACATGCACATAAAAGAGAGCGCTTTTTGTGGACCTGTGTAAATCGGGCTGCCGAGGGTGGTCTCCACAAGACAACTTAAGCTTCACAGACCAGAATCTGACCAATCTAGTAGCAAAGATATTCTATCTCTCCACCTCACTACTCCAAAGAGATAAAAAGCCTGACTCAGACGAACAAAAATACTAGTATTTCTTACCTAAGAGACGTTCCCTTTTATGTGCCCGTAACTGTACATAGCCCAGAAGGGAGTATAAGTGTAACAGAGACATCAAATATGGGTGTGTTTGGATAAGATTGCCTACCCTGGACGATAAAAAACCCTTCGAGCCCTATATTGTATTTCTAGCGCTTTTCTTAAAATAAGTCTGCCCACTATGAAAAGCAGGGATACATTTTCCATTCTGGTGGCCACTCTTATAGGGTATCTTTGTCCATTCGTACCAATTTTGGAAAAAAGCCATTCAAAACCTAGGAATTTTAGTTAAGCTAGACAAGATAGGGACTATCACCACAACAAGGAATCTATAGAAAATCCACCTGGGCCTATTTTTGCCTACGTTCCTAGACGATTGAAAAAACCAGTATAGTACATATCACTGTCCCTGGTAACTCTTTAAAACGAAAAACGGGCTGAAGAAAAAACACTTTTAAATTTGAAGCGAATTGCATCGTTCACTTAAACAAATTGAATTTTACACAGAAAATCATTGAACAGGACATATTTATGATAATTGGAAGTATAAAATGTGACCCGAAAAGTTAAAATCCGACTTTATTTGAATACAGGAATGTCGGGCAACTTATTTATGGCAACTAATGTATGTAAAGTGCTACTCCAATCGTCCAATAGAATAAGTCGGACTTGTCACTTGACTATCTTCAATACCTTGGATTAAGATAAGATAATGAGTCTTGATTATGAAAATGGCAAAATGATGATCGTTTCTTCGTTGGATTTTACACGATCTCGCCTACAATATTTGCTTAAACGTCAAAACTTGAGATAAATAGTTCGTTGATTTTTCAAAATCTGCATTGAAATATCTAATTTTCAAACAGTCTAATGTTGGCAGCACCTTAAGTTGCAAGTTATTTAAATAAAATTATGATTCTTACTAATTTATTGAAGACATATTGTAAATTTTGAGAATTAGCAATCTGTTTTAAGTATTTTGATACTTTTCGTTGAACAAATTAGCATTCCAGTTTTTGGTTGCAACAATGTAATCAACGATGATTAACCGGTACAGTTTTTCGAGATGTAGATGATTATTCGTCGAAGAAAGCCGCCGCGGCCGCCGCCACTTGCCACATCATCAGCTAATTTTTTTCAGTGTCTTCTTTTTTCTTAAGTGTTAGCCTCTCATCTGTTAACCACAAGATTAAACCAAAAGAACTTGCTTGCCTACCACATTAAAAATCTAATAATGCTACTGCTCTGGTAGAAGTTTTTCGCTTTCAACTGTGTTTTGATGATTATTTCTCAACCATTACGATGAAGAAAACAATCCGACCATCAAATAAATATTCACTTACGCGTATCATCGCCGACAGGTGAAACTATTGTTTATATCGGTGGTGTCATGGAACCAATGTCACGGTTAAGTTGCCTGAACTTGCTGACTAGGTTAGCCGGGTAATTTTTATAAATTTCAATTAGTCACAGAATCAGGTGATTGATAAAAAAGAATTATTTTAATAAAATTTTTTTGGTTTAGTTTATGGGTGGGCCGGTGTTGATTGAATTTTTGGCACCCCTTGCATAACGACTCTCTCAACCATGACCTACCAAAAAACCCACAATTATAATTAAAAGATAAGTAACAATTCTCGATTCTTGGATTCACTAAAGAAAATTGAGTTAGATGAGTTGAATTAGTGGATGTTCATGTATGTTTAACATACAACGGCGTCAATAGGCTTCGTATCTTGGGCGGTTAAGTAGAAGTTAGCGGGGGGTACAGATTGTGGAACCACCTGGAGTGGTCGATAACTCACCACCGGCGCTTCACAATTATACCCGAATTATCATTCCAACAAGTGTCCGTGAAGCATTTGCATTTTATTAAGGGAACTTAACATAGTGTGTTGGATGCTGGGGGCTAATTAGTTGTAAAGCACCTCCATTGGCACTCCCAACTACATTTAAAGGTTTTACAGTGTCTGAATCTAATGCAAAATAATTTATGATAGTTCCACAATACATGTTTACAAACCTTGTTCTTTCATTTCATTACCATTTACGATATTCATTTATAGATATTTTATAACGAAAGTTAAATAGTATTACATGAGGAATTTTGCTAGTAAATGAAACAATCGGTAGCTTTTTTGAACGATCTTCTTATCAATTCCTCTTGATATAGAAATTATATGAATATATGTAGATATAATTACTTTTCATTTGTATAGTAGCTTGTTGGCAACTAGTAGGTGGTAATATTTCCATTGAGTGTATTATGATCAGGTTGTCTTTTGTATAAATGAACCCGCATGGATCATTATCAATAAAAGTCATTATTTATCTCAATATAGCAATATGAAATGCAACCGTTTAATCACTGTCCTGGCTCTATGTTGGTGTCCATTTCCATCATAAAAACGTGCAATTTAAAACCCACCTTTCTCAGAATTACATCCATTCTGACATATATTTTCTTCGAAATAAATTTCAATTTTTCCTCACATTGACGATAACAATTTGCAAAATTATCTAAATAACTAGTTTGTAACGTATAGTTTATATTATGATTGCATGTCGATAATGCGACCAACAAGATAATTTGAATTAGTTTCCTTATTCAAAAATTGGTTCATGATGATGATAATGATGATGATGATGTGAGGATGAAATTTTCAACAATCTTGTCTTAAAACAAATTTGCGTGCCTTAAATGTGAAAGTCTTAAATCATTGTTTATGAAAATTTTTGTAAATGACATTCCTAAACTGCCTAAATTAAAATTTTAATTGGCCTAGTTTTCTTTTATGTGAGATGAATGGGAAAAAAACAACTATAAAAACTAGATTGTTACATAACAATATTAATTAAAATTATATGCGGATCAGAACTAGATAGTGATCTAAATCAATTTCCAAATAGATATTATTGTACTAAATTAATATGCACGGAGATTAGAAATGAATATGATAAAGGTTTGAAAATTGCCATTGTGCCTCCAGTAATTACCTGTCTAACTTCTTGTGGCCATTATTTTTGTGTTTAACAGCTTATAAGATTTTCTGCTCTTTAACATTACAACAGGCTTATAAATGCATTCATAGAAAATAGCTGATTTACGGGTAAATTTCATATATCTAGTTGAAGAACGAAAAATATTTGGAAAATTAAGAAACATAATTAACACATCACATCTATAAATTACAGTTTTAATGTACTATCAATGGTCATAATCCGCTCATACAAACTTTATATCACTATAAATTTACAGAACGTTGACAGTACAATTACACCAAGCCTGCTTTCGTATCATAATGTGTGGTTTTCTAACACCCACAACTCATAATAAAGTGCTATTGTTTATATGTGTAATTGAAATTTATTCGCATTTACGGTTTGACTTTGGCACAAAAAAAATAACACTAATTCGTCACACAGATCCTGCAATTAGTGTTATATTGTTATAATATTGCTTCACTTATAGGTGTATGCAATATGACTAATAATAATGATATGGATCAATAGTTTCAATAAATATATAGAATAAGTTATAATATTTGCAAAATAATCTATGTTGTGCCTTTTTTGATTTTATTTTCGGTGTTGTTAAAGCTGCTGGTGACGACAAGGCTGTTTGTTAGTTGTAGGCATCTTGTCTGGTTAAGAGTGGCTCATAAACATTTTCTCGCCTCCTAATGCGTGGGTATGTCGTTAGAAGATTGTTGTTGTCTTGACCTCTTCTCTGGTTTGTTGCATCTATTGGCGGATTTCGGCTATATAGTCAACTCAGCCATCGATTTATTCAGACAACAAACACATAGATAAGTCCATTCATCATGGTCTGTTCGTGGCTTGTTAAGAGAAACCGCCGTTGAAGATGATGATGACAATGGCAGGCGCGGCCCAACACGTCCTCCTAAAACAATAGTCCCGTAACTCATCGCTTATAAACATTAGATGAGTGTTGTTGTTATTGCTGTTGGCCTGGAAACTCATAGAGTTCACTTTTATAAGATTACTTATTCTCTGTTGCTTACTTTAGTGAGATCGTTAAATTCCTGTGAAATCATTCGTGGTCCATGAAACACATCAACAGTATCCTATAATTATGTCCAACCATTGGATCGATATATTGGAATAGGACCGTGATACATTGGGGATTTTTTATCGCGGCAGAGAGAAATAGTGGAGTAAGGGACGGACAGATAATGTTAGGGCATCGATCTGGTTATAAATCAACCCTCGTACCAAAGAATGCGAGACTTCCTTACCGATAGCGAACTTTGAAATATGAGCCTTTGAGTTGGACTGTAATTTTCTGCCTAATAATTATATAAGTCGCCAAATATATACGGTTGTAATTAAAAATTATAATGGTATTATCTTGATTGTACGGGTGGTACATTATTAATTTGCAATAATAAATATTCAATTTCCAGTCAAAAACCGACTCCTTTTTTGGTTTTTTTAATAGATTTTCTTTCCAAAAGGCCACATTTTAAATTTCGAAACAATTTCTCAGTATAGGTACAAAAACAACAAAGTTCTTCTGGTCGCTAGATCTTTTGCGCCTGTTGTAACCGACAGGAATCCGGCATTCGGTATCGTGGTTGCACGCTGTTTAGTGTTGACTGTACTTGGTGGGTTCGATGGGCTAGAGAAGTGAGTGCTAGAGAGGAGTGACGTGGGGAGGTAGAGGCATGAAGAGTGACCGGACCGGTCCTCTGCTTGCTGATCGTTGATATCGACTTGGTCGTGCTTGGGATTCATCATCGATTCATTGATTAGATATCAGTATGAGCTTCAAATATGTGTGAGCGCACATCCATTTAGCTTATGTGTTAAAAACCTCATTAAAAATAAGTATATATCGCAACAGAAATACGTTCCGTTATTGGGGCGGCGCGGCGCTCCTTTTTACCACAGATAGAACGGTCGTCTGTACTACAAGTATGTTATATATATGTGTATGCTTTTACGCATGATCGACGATGGGGGGTTTTGCGTACAAATTAAAAAGAAATAAGCCGAAAGATTGAAAGTGTAAAAACTGATAACGTCTAGTAAAATACCTACCAATGGTTGTTACATAACCGGCAACGATTGGATTACGGATCCAGTTACTCATCTTAAATTTACCGAA
>JAZBHA010000075.1:91692-103321 GCA_037464855.1 Iselma pallidipennis | reverse complement strand
AAGCGAAAGCTACCAATTGTCAATTTAATTGTGGATATTTTCCTAACATTCATCAGGTAGTCATAGTCATAGTAAAGATAAAATAAATCGGATTTAGCATTCTTCTACTGGGTATACGTTTGTCGGTATCTATATCGAGCTTTTTACAAAGCTACACAAGCTATAAACCGCGTTAAATGTTATTGTTGTCAAGTTGGTGAGTTAAGACGGTAGCGCATTTAGCATACATATACGGTTATTTAGATAAAATATTTATATAACAGGTTGCTGAAGTAGCTTTTGTGAGTCTTTTCAAATAACATCTGCAAAACATCCTTATACAATGGTCAACCATTCATCTGAACATCGTTAATTTTTGACAAACTATATTAATAACTAATAAAAAAAAAACGAAAATTAAGCATAGCTATTACTGTTGTAATTTTAGAAAATTATAAATGAGCTTTGAGAAAACTGGTTTTATGGTAGAAACTGTTTTTAGTGATAAAGTACCTAAAGGTTTCTAGCTTAATCATGTATTGAAGTCACCACCATTTTGTGTACCATATAATTTCTTGTCATGCAAAATTGTCCCTTTTTATTGAAATCTTTTGCAAACACGTTTAATCTATGTTTTACAAAGTAGATATTGAGAATAACATTCCCCGACCGGATACATTTGACAGCCTATAATTTGGACTCTATAGCGGTTAGGTTTTTTTTTTCTTTTACTTCTCTCGTTGTGTTTGGCGGGTCACCCGCAGTTAAAGCGCAGTCAACATGAAATACCACTTATCGTAGCTACCGATTAGGATGATGTTCTGAATTCCGTTGTTGGCTTGTGGATGTTGTATAGAGAACCGACCAGAACGATGAGGCGGTTTATAGGTATAACTGCTTGATTGGTTCTTGGTTTTGGTTTTGTATAGTATGTGTGCTATACGATTTATACATTCGCTAAGTGAGCGCGACTGGAGTTGGAACGTTTGAGATAAAAGTCGTGTTTCGTTTATTTAACTGCTGATAGGCGGGCGTCGAATATAATTTTTATTAAGAGACACCCATCAGAGAGTCGGTCCTTGTTAGTTAATGGGTTCTTTTCAGTGGCGCCGTCGATTAGACTCTTTTATTATTATAATAATAATAATAACAAGAAGAATTATTGTGCAAGTTCAAATTAATTAAATACGATAAATTCGAAACAAATTTCAAGATAATATTAATTAATAAATTTTAATAGAGAATGAATTAAATGATGTATATATAGTACGATTCACAAGATAGGATTAAGTATTAATCATCAATTCATTCAAACGAACGGTTGGGATACTGACGAAAATGTTACTAGTTCAACACACAATAAAATTCCTATTCAGTTTGATCTTGGATTTAATCTTATTAGCACAAGGAGCACGTGAATATTATTATCTGTATATTATATAGATAAATGAGACGATTTCTAAATTAATTAAGAGAGCAATAAGAGCTTCTCACAACTAGATGCAGGAATCTTGAAGCTGTTGGATTATGATAATACTCTTCATGTGGGTATTAAAACGCAGTAAATAAAATCCATTTAACAACTGGAATATTAAAGAGAAAAGACTACAATATATATATTATAGTGTCGTTTTTTTTGTAATCTCAATTGATACAGCAATATCTCTTCAAGTTATTGGTGGCTATTCCTTATTGAGAAAAACTTAAATATTGCATTCGTAAAAGATCTGAGACAGGACAGTCTGTATATGCTTATTTTTATTGCTATTGTATAATTGAATGCCGTTCCTTAGCTTCTCGTCATATTGCAAGTTCAAGTACTTACTTGTTGTTTAATGCCTGTTCGTTGATTATAATAACTTGTATTATATTAAGTTGATAATTGGAAAGGTGGATTACGTATTGAATTGATGTGGCAGGAAAAATGACAACTCTATGTGTAGCAGCTAGTCACTATCATTGTCAATTAGTTCCATTAATGCACCAATAAATATTTGAAAGACAAAACTAAATTAACGATATTATGAAAGTATTTAGAGATTAATTAAGTCTTTGTCGATTTATTATTGTATTTGAAAGATAAAAGAAGAATGAAAATGATCAATTTTCAGTTTTTCTTAATCAGTCAATAAAAATTCATAAAACTCATTAGACCTTGGATGTTAAACATTGTAAAAGAGAAAACGTTTTAATTGCTTTTGTCGAGACTCTGTTTATTAATTTCACGTTTGCGTATATGTCTATATGTATATGTGTATACCTATACATGTGTGCGTGTATCGAAGGCATTCTTTTTAGTCTGAAAGCATTCCGAAACGCGGCGACATTTTCTTTTAATTTATATAAATAGTTCCACATATCTTGGACGCGAATTGTGTGCAAATGAGAACTACCAAAGGATCGTCTGTTGGAGAAATACAACCTGAACCTATTAAAATGTAATGTTTATTAGTTTTCTAAAGCAAAAATCTAATTAATAAAAATAGATTGGAAATTCCAACTTCTCACACAATTAGCCCGGGCCCTATGTATAGAGTTACTTCTCTTTTTTTTTATAATGGTATTGTCTGCAAGCAAAAACTGGGAAAACCTTGGCATAAACACATTATAGTGTTTAGAATTAGCTGATTTTATGACCACATTGCACTCCCTAATTTAGAATCCTTTTATAGATTCTTCATAAATTATAAGCTTTTAAAATATAAATATCTAACAAGATCATCTGGAGCTACTAGTACTTATTTGGGCAATGTTATAGATGTCGGCAAAAATAAATAAATAAATAAATAAAGAAGTGAACAATAAAGTGGCGTCACAATGGTGTAAATAGTGGGAAATGCTTCAGATTGTCTAACTGATTATAATGGTAACATTGTAAGTTCCTCCACGGATTTCATGTTCTGTGTTATGTGTCTATTCATGCCGCAATAGTAAAATCTCATCAATCTTAACAATCAATTTATCTATTTGAACACTTCCATATTTCATAGTTTAAATCGTTGATAATAAAAATGTGTCAATGCTCTACTTTTTATCTATTCAGTAGTGTAAGATCATTGATGTCACACATATCTATATGACCACCCAGATCTTGCCTAATTAATATGTTTTAAAATTTAACGCATTGATTAGGTAGCTTCTAGTTTAGGTTGTTTGTTTTTTTTTCTGTTTCACCAGACTCTTTCTACTTTTGTTTTTATTTCTTCTTGACACACGTTTTTTGTTGTTTTTTCTTGTGGGGGCAATATGAGTTTTTAATAAATTCTTTTGAAAGAATGCTGAATTGTTGTGTAGAACCGGTAGAATTTGTGATGAATGATCATTGGTAATTTTGTAAACTAGTTTGTAATTTAGATAAAAATGACAGATCACTTGATAGAATTCTATAGATTATAATATTTCTTGTTGTGTGATCTAACTGTTCAAAATCTAGTGAAATATTTTATCATATTAGCACATTAAAATTCTTGACAGTAGTTATGAAAAATTACTCGACATTAACACTTCTATACATGTATTATTCTATCTTAATTGCCTGTCGAATGATTGTAAATTTATATTTTAATATATATTACCTATACTTTATTATTTTCATTATCAATAAATATTTATTCATAGATGATTAGTGGGTTATAGTAGGTATATTATATAACAAGGGACTAAAGTGCATCATTTAATCCCGACAGGGAGTTTTGTCCATGTTTAATCCCTAGGGAGTAAATGTGACACTTTAGGCACTGAAACGAGGCACTGACACTTCCTTATACTAAATTCAATTGACAATTAGTTTCAGCTTTGATGTGGATATTACTAGAATCTTTGAATAGAAAGGAGTTTTGGAGAGGATGCAAGTATAGTTGTGGCGATTGCCTGAAAGCCAGTTTTTTGAGTTTGTTTTTAACCAGTTGTTTACTTTGTGTGTGGGAGAATTCTAGATATGTGTGCATATGTTTTGCGAAACATTTCAGAGAAGTTTAAACCATTACAATGTTAATTTTAGAGATGCTGTCTTATAATTCCCTGAGGAGGCTAAATTTACAAGGCAAGTTAGTAATAGAGGAATATCTGAACATGTATACCATAACTTTAAAAGATATAGAAACTTTAAATTGAAGTTGTTGAAAATTAAATGCCAGTTTTATATTAAATTGAGAAGTCAACAATTTATTAGTGCTTTAGAACCTTTTCAACCAACCGGGCGTTATATGGGCCAAGCAAAAATGCCATTCATTGTTTGACAACATTGTAGACCTTCTATGTACAATACAAGTAAGTTGAAACAACTACTGTGTGTGTGTTATGGGTCTAATAATACCCATGCTGAAGAAAAAGTCTATCCATCATGACGGGGTCATATATGAAACTACGTGCTCAATTGCGTAAAGTGAGGTCAAAAAAATGTTAGGTATATTGCTTAATTTATCTCTTTCAAAACAAATTAGTATGAAACGCCTTCAACACACCTTATACTATCTTATCAAATCTATTGATAGCGACATTACACCACAAGAAAGAATAATGATATTACCATTTATAAATAATATTCTCTAGAAGCATTGTATTATAACGCCATCTCTAATCTATTCAAAACATTGTGTTCTGGGACGATTCTAAACGAAGTGGTACTACTTTAACATGGTCGTCCGATGGTACCTGGTTGATGTAGTGTTTTTCTCGGCGCGAGGGCGTGCGGCGACTTCAACACCAAACAATCTCACCTGTACTTCCCCTCCTTACCACACATAGTTCCTCATCACGTTCTTCATGAATTCTTCTCTTGTTTCGTTCAATCTATCTTTTTCTATCTTTGTGAAGCATTGCTAACGGCAGCAACAGCAGCCCTATAACAAGGCGCGGATGTATGGGCGGCAGATGTCTGACCATTTATTCCACAGTCAAATAGAATTATTAAAATCGTCGGTTGGTTGCACACCCTTTTGGTTTAGTTTGGCAAAAAGTTTTTTGCTACATGAGGAATAGAATAATGTATTTGGCTACTAGATTTAGGCTAGAAGAAGTTCCATAACTGTAGTCGTTAAGGAATGGAGAATAAGGTTGGATTGTTAGTTTTGAAAAATATGACCAAATCTGCATGCGACTATGTAGTGAAATGCCAAAATCATGCAAATTAGATTGGTTCTCTAGCAAGAGTTGCTTAATAAATATCCACTTGCTGTAATTAATGTTTATTTTAATGTAATTGTACAAGAAAATAACGTTAACAGTTGTGCTTGGGTTTTAATTGAAATCCAAATGAGTTTTGGTTTTAATATGGTAAGTTCTCTACTACTTCATCAATTTATTTAATTCGCGGTTTTTATTTTATTTCCCGAAAAGGTTGCAAAACATCGGGTTCGAAAGTTTTGTGTGTTTATTTGTATATTTGTGAATTTTTGGTACATTGTTGGTTCGGCAAAAATGGTCTTTCGTTTCCAGCCCGTACCTATATAAATCGACAGTGTCAATTTGGAATTCTAGAGCATTAACTCACATAGAGAAAAAGAGAGAAGGCGACGACGATGTCGGGTTTTTTAGCGGTTCGACATTTTTTCGAGGTCCAATTATTTTTCGACACAAACCTCGTCTGGAAGCCGTTTGTTTTTGATCGTCCAAAAAACTGGCCTTCGCACTTGTTTTTGGACGAGCAATGGCCGCTCGGGATTTATGTAAGTGTTGGTCCGATATGAGATCGTTGCGAGATTGTGAAACTTGTATACACGACCGTCGAATTCATTAAATATTGTGTGTGTGTGTATATATTTTATCGTATTGTTAGTTATAGTTATTTATTGACTGGAAGCCAATCAAATCGTCATAAGGTCTCCCATTTAATATATTTTTGGAATTTGTAGTCAAATTTATTAATTTCCAGACTAACGGGTTTTCCATTTTCCAAATATACGAATCAAATGGTTGGACTTAATTTACAAATGGCACGTGGTCGATGTCTAGAGATTTGTTTTTAAAGTGTCATCCAAGGCAAATGGTAGAAAAGGTATAAAGTGGAGATCTTGCTTGTGGTAAAACGGTGCTCGATCACTATTTATGCCCTTGCCATCTGCCGAACACGGTGCTTTCTGTTCTTATTTGTTATTGTAATGACGAGCGATGCTATCATTTGCTGTCCGCTGTCGCTCCACCTCGTCTACACGTCATGTACCACACGAAGTACATTTTATACATCTCCATATCTTTAAAACCAGTCTAACCTACTTTCTGCTACCAAATTATCTTTTATTATAAAACATGTTCGAAATTATATATCAGTACTACACCCTTAAGCGCATCCTTTTAAGTATTACAAACAAAAAATTCGGAAAAACTTTGACCCTTTGGAAATACCATCCGAGAAATTCTGTAAAGCTTCTGACTATTTTCTGAAAATATACCTACATTAAAGGATTCTGGAAATGTTGAAATGAGTAATAAATAGAAAATTATAGAAAAATTATGTTAATTATACAGAACATTGCCCTTCTGAAACGATTTAGAATTATAATAATAGTAATAGTGATATAAGAGGGACTCAATTAACCCATATGGTTGAAACCTGTTATTACCACTTGATTAACTTTCAAACACATTAAAACCACCCAAACAAAATCTTCAGAAAAACGATAAATAATCACATTATTATCATTTTTCATCTTCGACCTTTAAAGAAGACCTATTTCTACCATTCGCATGGGGAATATTCATTTTTTTTTGTTTTGTTTTTGCTAATAAATTGTCACTTCGTTAATATGATAAAAAACGAATTTGTTATAAAAGAAATTGTAAATATGAATATTATAAATGTAATGGAACAGGTTGGTCAACGACACCGGGGCCCCGCTTTACGCATAAACAAGCTTAAAATAATAATTCGAGGACTAGTTTGGTATTCAAAACCTGGAACACATATAAATATGAATATGTTAATTCCGAAATAGCTGTCCGACTGTCGGATGACGTTAAATTAAGCAGATTTGATGTTTTAATTGTACGTCCGACAGTTCTATACGTCAGACCATCTTCTGTTAAGAGATTATGTCAGAATATGTTAAATATTGATGAACGGATTTCTATTTCAAAATGAATTGAAAAAAAAGAGGAGCAATAATAAAAATAATAAATAAACAATTTTCTAGAATATTTCCAAGTTGGAAAATGTGACAAATTTGTTGTTGGATTGTATTGTTGTGAATTTGTAACAACTACATATTCGGATATTATAAGTCTTGTTTGGTAGAATACAGGATGCTTGTCTGACAAGTATACAAAGTCATGTAAGTAATTTGGTTTTGAAATTTATAAATTTAAATGTCAATCACATGTGAAGTGATGTTCTGGTTCAAGTTTCAACATTAACATAAAATTTCTCTACTGCTTACGGTAAGCATTACAAATAGGTCTGGAGTTATAAAGTATGCTTTTATTGAAATAGTAATTATTGCTATACAAGAGTGATAATTTATTTCCGATAGATTTGAGAGTCTTTCTGCATTGTAATGACAATAATAAAATCGAGGCAATATTGCTACCATTTCCAATTGAATGGACGATCAAGTGTTACTAATTTTCCTATGTAATACAAGAAGCCATGATTCACGCAAACCCTACAATTGATGATATACAGATCGATATAATGATTGCATATTGATATCAGAGGTTGGTTTATTTTATCTTTAATAACCTAGAGGCTCCTGTTACTATTTAATACATTTATTGTCCACATTGTCACCGTTTGTATTACCATAATAATAATATCAGTATTGTAAATGTATACCTTAACATTGATCCAGAACTCGTTCTCATACTACTTCAAAACGATCTAATATCTTTATATAAAAAAAGGAGTTACAATCTAATCTTGATAGAAATGAGATTTCTTATTTGCATATATGTGATGTTTCCGTTTCTGTTTCTACATTTTACAAAATAATCCATACAAGAATCCCTAATATAGATCTAACTTGTTGTCAGGACTTATAGCTATCAAATTGGTTTTCTTTGACCGCCTACACACAAACAGACAAAGTGATTTTGTTGTTAAGATTGCTTTATGTGAATTGTATGGTGGTATTGGACTGTTTTACATCTGAATACTATTGGATTTCAAATAAAATCTGCCTATCAGAGTGTGAAGTGGACAGTCGTTTATATTATGTATTCTCTATGATTAAATAATTTACATATTAAATATTTCCGCATTGTTTGATTTCTTACCTTTTTTCAGTTGTTATCAATGGGTGTACCCAGGGAAATTATTGTGTGAATTGCAATTTATGATTTTTACACATTCTTGTTGGGTGGTATTTCCTTGTCTTCTTTCAAAAAATTGTATATAATATTTTGCTTTTAATGCAAATTTTTACATTAATACGACCAAAAAAAATCAATCGAAGTGGTCTTTTTGAAGTAGTTTCGTATTGAAAATTTCTAGAATTACCTACATAGTTAATACCGAGATTTTTTGCAGTTTTTCAAGTTCACCTTTAGTTTACGTCTCTATAAATTTATATTTTACGACTAAATAATTATTACACGTTTGTGTACCTTATACTAGCCAACTCTTGCTGTGATTTAAGTCACATTGTATCACAAGCTTAAAGAATTTCCACCTTCAAGCCAATTAATTACTTGCGTTTTCAAAAGAATATTATTCAACTTTATCTGTTTTTCTTGAGAAATGAATACAGGTTTTCCATTAAATTTGTTTCTATTTTCATAAGGAATTTAACATAGTTGAGGATAACTATGTTATTTTGCTCTACAAGTATCTATGATAAAGGACAATAGAGTTACATAAAAAACGGCCCATTTTGGAAAAAAAGTGGTCTTACGTCCGTCCAACCAGTGCCGGACTGGTCAGGGGGGAGGATATGGGGAGATTTCCCCCAACGAGCTTTTGGTGGCCAAATAGCGTTTTCAAAATCTAAAACGATGATGTGCTGTAAAACTTACTCTTCCGATGATACCCTTTTGCTGAACCTCTCCGATAAGGTTGTGCAGTCCCCCAACGCTGATCATCAATGGTGGATGGTAGTGGTCCATTTAGAAAACACTTCATATGTAAACACTTCACATTGATAACTTTTATGATTTATTGTTAGTGGTGACTTCACCCCGCGCACTTACACTAATTGACTCATAACACACACTGTCTTCAAGGCACTATTTCATTTCAATTAATAGACTAGAAAAATTTTGATGTTGACTCGTCGATGTTTTAAAATCAACTGATTAGAAAACTTGTAACAACAAATTAGACAAAGGACATTATGCAATTTTATTTCGTATGTATCGTTGTTATCAAAAACCAAAAACTTGTCTGAATACGTGTTTTGTACTGTTGTGTCGTAAAGTATGTAACAGCTAAGTAAACAGTGCGGGACTGGACAGGGGAGCGATTTACTCCCAGGCCAATGAGGTTTTGGGGGCCAAATAGTGTTTGAGGGGCCACCGATAATCTTTTAAGTAAGTAATTTCTTTTGATCGCTAGCTGAAGAGATATCTTCGTTTCCTATAAATTCCCCTGGGGCCAAAGTAAGCCAGTCCGGCACTGCCTTCAACCTTGTGGTATGTACGGCTCTCGAGATATAGACGCTCAAATTGAGATTATGCGATGAAAACTTTGAAGCCCCGTAACTTCCACACTTTTTGACTGATTTTGACCCAAACTGGTACAAATATACTACTAGCCAAGTACTACCAGGAGGCATGGATGGTGTCAGTCGCCTTCTAGAAGTCCTTAGCTAGTAGTACTCTCCTACCAAATTTAGTCAAAACCGGTCAAAGGACGTAGAGGTTAGGGTGCTCCAAAGTTTTGATTGAATAATCTCACATTGAGCGTCTTCATGCACATTCAGGGTGTCTCGACCTCCTGAACATTTCTAGAATAGGTACTTATTTTTCCGTGTGACCACTTTTTCAAAAACGAGGTGATTCTATATGTAACCCTGCCATTGTTCTTTTTGTATTGATCAAATAAATACGTTTTTGATTTTATTATTTTCCAACATCTAACTAATAGTTAAGATTCTACACAAATAAAAAGGAGCGTTGTTGATTTTTAATGGCTCTTTTATGTCTTTCATGTAATAATAATCAATGTTGTTTAGTTTGGTCTATTCTGCTGTTGTTATCTTGTTTTGTGGTTTGGTTAATAAAATAGTGAGAATGTAGAATTCCAATCGATAAGAGGGTTATATTGGAAATGTCGAGGGGCATCACGTTAAGATAGTTTGAATATTTCGTATTAATTAAGGATCAAGATGTACGATTGCAGATGTTTTATATAGGTATTATATGAAAGTTTACGAGAAAACAGACAAAATGACCGAATAATCATGATTGGTTGATAATGATCGGGGCGCGGATTCTTTCTGATTCCCCCATAAAATTAACGTTTTCAGGTATCTGTGTGGTCCTCAAAAAGAACACGAAGTTATGTAAATTATTTGAAATGTTTCACCGATCGACTCGTTAATCAAAATTAAAACTTTTTTGTAGTGTTGTTTCTTTGTTTTTCCAGTTCGGATAATAGTCAGAAGCTTCCTGCCGTTTCACCTCCTGGTTTTAATAGTTGATTTCGGTTACCAGTTTGTTGTTTTGTGTTTTTTTTTTGTTTGTTTCTCCTCTTTCAGTAAGTGAAGCAGTTGTTTTTAACGGGATAAGATCGGAAAGAGATTGTCATTGATCGCTAAGATATTTTTGGTATTTGCTGTCACTGTCGGTCGACAGTCAGGTCCTGGAATATATACGGATGCCGAACGTGGCTCCCTTTCATGATCAACCGAGATCCGTCTGATAAGATTCGAAACGTTATAACACAACGCTTCAAAAACCGTTCAAATATTCATTACTATGATTATCGGATCGCCACATAATGTAACAACAACACGTGATATCAGACAATAATATCTTTCGATATTTTTGTTTTAATTTTTGTTGTTAAATTTATCGAATTTTTGATTTAGAAATTTGTTTTGAAACGAAATGAAATTAGATCAAATAGAGTGAATGTCTGATATGAATTTTCAGGATTTTAATTGTCATCCATTGAAAATTAATTAAGGCAAATTAGAAATAATTAACCTTAAGGTATTTGAAAAAAAAATGACAACCGAAACCAGTTAAGAATTATCTTAATCCAAGATCTATCAAATTCATTACCTTTTATAGATAGATGATGGTGGACCGTTTCCACAGTCACATTCGAATTCTTCTGCATAATACAACATTGGCCGAGAAATAGATTGTATATGTTGTTGATGGAAATTTTTACTGAAATGTGTAAATTCTAATAGAACAGAATGAATTTCAAATTTTATTGCCCCTTAGAAAAAAAAAGTTGTTCGTCTCAAGATTGGTAGAAATTTCCAATTTTAAAATTGAATTTTATTGATTGTTGTTTATTTTATATTTTATAAAATATGTATTTGTTTTTACTAAACGAAAAAATTCATTTGAATTATTGAAATTTATAGCAAATTTCAAATTTGCAGGATTCATAAAAATCAAAATTGCTTCGAACATGCTAATAAGGCAGTTTTGCAACATTTGTCATTCGTTGAAAAATTACGACAACCAGACGAAAGTTGATAATGTAGTTCGTATTCTAATTGGTTGTCACACCTTCAGGTGTTCTATACACCCATCTATCTAT
>JAZBHA010000075.1:74445-85478 GCA_037464855.1 Iselma pallidipennis | reverse complement strand
AAATCAAATGACAAACAAAAAAACTGTATTAGATTTATACTATTTTGTTATTGTACATATTCAGGAAACAAGTACAATCTTCTTGCGGTGTGTACAAGCACACACGACTTCTCCACAGGTTATATGTAATCCCACCAAGTGGACTCGTGTTGTTCAGTCGAACATCCTGCATAATTCCTGCTGCCGCATGCTTTCCGTTTTATACAATGAACACGACTTTTCGTCAGATATCTTCTAGTTATTTGTTTTAAAATAAACCTTCTTTACCTGATAATTCCTGAAAACAAAGACTTAGAAATTTATCTATTGTGTCGGGGTAATGAAGGAGAATGGATTTTTCTTCTCTTGTTTTTTTCCTGTAAAAAGTGTGGGTGTTTTGCATGCCAGAAGCGACCACACCTGGACACTGTAATTCTTTGCTGATGCAGAAAAAATCTTACCGGTTAGTTGGCAGGTAGGTTAAAAGGTCGAATTTTATAATAATATAAAAGGGGGTTTATTTATAAAAATGGTAGCAAATAATGACAGTAACAGTGATACTACAATGACAATAATAATTACTATTAAGGTGTCCATAGTATTAATCAGTGCTACCAAAATATACGAATATTAATTTATAGTGCCGACTATATTATTTGCTTCGATTAATCTTCGTTAAATTTAAATTGGCCAGAATTTTTTTTTATGGAATCGTAGATGGCATCTTAACAACACATTGTTGAAGTGGTATGTGACGTGTGAGTAGTGATACGGTCCAGATAAAAATGAATAATGAATTTGAACGGTCATCTGCTTTGCTTATTTTTCAGTTTTCGTTTATATTCCTAACAATGTCAAGATTAAATAGTCGTAGGGGAGCTTAGAAATATTACTGGTTTTACCATTTATATTCGTTCTTAGTAATTGGGAAATTAATTATCAACAGTTGGAGGTAGAAAACTTTTCATTTAAATTAAATTGATTTAAATGGAAAGTTTATTAATAGGTAATATCGGAATTGTATAGAAAAGGCGGAAGCTTTTCAGTTTAATTGTTGAATAGGTGACAATAGGGCTTGAAGGCCTTGAATTTTTCCCAAACTATTTATATGTTATTGTACCAGTGGTAATTAAGTTTTCATTTGTTGTTTATGAAATAATTGAATCTATGACTGATTTAAGGTTCTTTGCCTATAATAGTTTAGGGAAACTTGTCATAAACCAGGCATATTGCGCCCACCTTCTATGTAAAGTTTATTTGAATTGTATTCGCCAATGTTGATGAGTTGTTGTTATGTATTTTGAGTTTCAAAGTGTGTAAGTTGTATAAGTATGCAGTTTAACTAGGGGCGTTTTGGTCGCGACAACATATACATATAGTATGGAAAACGTGGTGGCGTAGACGATCGCGTGACCACTAAATAATTCCATCCATTAATATTTCACGTTTCTCAAAGCTTTGAACCATTTTAATTAACTGTTAAAATATAATCAACATGTTTTAACCGAAAAATTTCCATCTTTATGGTTACAGTGATAAGTTTGAGAGAGAGCTATTAATTATTATATCTGTGTGTAGTATGCTAAAGTTATAAGGTCAATTCTTCTAATTAATACTAACTGTAGGCCATGATTAATATGTGTCACTTGCAGGCACTTCTTTGGATTTTACACACATGAACAGTGACATATCTTACACCCTTCATCTTCTCTTTCCAAATGAAGCATATATAGGTACAGGTGGGCATTAATTATATATGTTCGTCGGCAAATAGCTTTTGCCAAAGGAGATATATTAGTTTCACTATAGAAAATATATAGGTACGTGTATGTTACTATACGTCATTCAACACTTTTAATATGCAAATCATGAGAAAAGTTAATGATGATTTTTCTTATATATGTATAGTTGTTTGCATGTATATAAGCCCTATATTATAATGTATCCAAGTGTCTAATAAATTTTGCATATATTAGCCATATTGTGTTAAGAGCATTGCGTGATAGGGATCGTTTTTATTGCCGCGATATTGTGAAAAACCCTCTTTGACGACATGTTTACGGTGAGAGGCGGTCGAAAAATTACTTCATATACCACAATTTTTTCTTGTTGTTGTTGTTATTATCATATTATCCAAGGACATTTAGATCGGTCGCCGACTCCCTCAAGTTTCCTCCACCTCTAAATCCAATCTAAATTCAATCACACTCGTAAATATCAGAAACATTTAAACAAAGTGCGATTACTAAGATAACTAACAATATGTATGCAAATTACACAGGTATTTACAACTATTTTACGAAGCAGTACGATAGTTAACAACACAACACACATACATACGTACCTATATGTACGTAGGTATATGTTTTATTATCAAATAGAGAACAGTTGAGTTGGTGTACATGTCATGAACGTAAAACGAACATTGCCCTACATGATATTATCTTTAACTGACCCACGTAATATCCGATTGCTCATTAATCTCTTTTTCAGCAAATATAACAAATTCAGTATGTTTTATTACAGTTTATTACCAAAATTCGGGATATTTCTGGATCACTGGAACACGCCTTCTATGCAACCGATCGATGATTTATTGAACCAAGAATTAATGATAAAATTGTGTTAAACATCACAGAATATATTCAAACAAGCTTGTTGCATTTGGCTTTTACCTTTCAAGTTTAATATGAGGGAATCAGTTATAAAGATATTGATGTTGATAAAAGCATACAACTATACATATATACTTAATGTATAAGGCAATGTATTTCCCACAAGACCAATATAAATGAAATCTTATTATGTTTCTTGTAGTTTGGTGGAGAAAGACCAGGGACTCAGTACAATACGACACCCTGCTGATATTCTAATAACTCGAAACTGTCAAGGCCACCACCACCAGCCGTTCTATAATTGACTTTTGGAGCTACATCGCACCTCTCTAACCGTACCACTCTTTTTTACCATTCAAGATTTGCAATTAAAATACAACCATATACTGGCGGCAAATTTTTACCAATGATGTTTTGATGAGGAATTCTATTGTTTGTTTTGTTGTTTTTCTTTTTGAGATAAAGACACAACTTTATCGTCAATAGGGGTGCACTGAGTTTTCAATTAAATGGGTCATATAAATTTCAATAATACGAAAGTGACATAAAATTTCCAAGTCTTTGTCATATAATTAATAAGTGTAATAAATCGATTTGTTATTACATTCGTGTGAACTCTTATAATACGAATCCTTTTTAAGTCGTTTGCGATTTGTCCAATGGCCGCGCGCAACTTTATTGTCGTCATATAAATCTTAATTACGGACTGTAACGAGAGCGTTTGTTTTTCGGTTCGGTCCCATTAAAATTTCATAAGGAACATTTCTTGTTCGTATCGCATTTCTGAATCAACATTGCACGATCTGATAGGATCGGGCTTTTGAGGTTCACTCCAATGCCAATATAATAAAAGGGAAACGAATACGCGAGAGTGTGGCGACGACGTTCGAAAATTCTTGCCATCGAATGCAATTATCGTAAATTGATTTTTCGACATTCGATTTTAATTTTAGCATACCTATAAATCTTCAACACGAATGTGATATGTATCGGTATGTGTCACTGTTTCACCGACAACATTCAAGTGTTTGTTTGTTTTTGGAGTACACAGATATTTTATGTAAATTGTATATTGTTGTTGTTTGGAATGATTGTTAATTATGGATAACAATAGGTTGTTGTTGCGTGTTGCAAGTTTCAAATTTCAAAAAAATATCATCTAATGTATAATTATATTAAGAAATTGTAAGGTATGGTAAGACGATGAAATCTTAACACACCAAGACAAATTGCATTTTAGCGGTAGATCAGCAGTCTTGTTGGAGAATGAAGACCTGCAATCAAGACAAATCGCCACACAGTTCAGACAATTTAACAGATATGGGGTACAAAAGACTGTGACGGCATAGTTTCGCACTCTTTGCATTCCACAGTAGTTATAGGTAATTATAGGAGTCGACAAGTGATGAATGAACTATGCATTTTATGAAGATGTATTGTATTTACAATTAGAAAAAGGGATGTGATATAGCATAGATTTCGTTTTGAAGCAATATCTTAACAAACTATTACATGATTGTTGCTAGTAATCTGTCATTTATCCAGTCATAAATGCCATTGAAATTCTCAGCATTTTCACTATTTCACTTTCAATACATTTCCAATTATATTATTGTATTCACATTGACAGGATCTCTTGTAACAAATACTATTAGTTGTGTTGTGTTCAATATAAACGATAAACCAGTGCAACACATGGGTGACACTTGGTTGTTTTGTCACTATAGAGTGTCATTTAAAAACAATCAACGATAATATCATCGTAATTGTTTCATTTGTATTGAATAGAAACACACACAGTTGCTGCAATCTTCTTTATCGGTTTTAGTTCAAACATAAACTAGCCCACTCTATTTCCATTTAGTAGTGTGCGGATCTACACACATGATACACAATAGTCCTTCGTCTCTCTAAACAGATTATCGATGCAGATAGCAAAACAAGTCGAATTATTCAAGATGGCGTTAAGATATCTTAAACGAGCCTATGCTAATGCAGCTATAGCGTCTGTCTTCTCTACCAGTTCTATTAACAAACGAATTTATAAGCAAACTTTCGATAATGGGATGATTGCATTTCGAATCGTTTAAAATGATGAAGCAATTATTTATGTAATTTTCTTTGAAATAATAAGAGTAATAATTTATATAACGTGACGTTAATTTAATTTATTATAAGTGATATTCAAGTGATCAGTTGGTGGCCTGATCACGGAATAATATTTACGTTTAATTCATGCATCACTATTCAAAATTGTTTAAAAAAATGGGGATAAATGTTGTACAATTATTAGAATATCACGTTATCTTACAAGATCAACCTTGTATTTGACAAGATAAAACATACAGAGTTAGTGTGCCGAAGACACTATATACACGATAATTCTCTACATCTCATAAGTTACAACTCGTGAACCATAAAAACAAACCGTGAGACTTGTGAAAAGAATTTTACAGGAACCAAACATAGTATAACACGATTTCTACAAGACTGTCTTTACAAATATATTGATCTATAGATCACTACTGTTGAATATTTCATCAGTAATCCACCAAGTTGCTTTCTTACGGTTCCTTGAGGGAGTATACCTAACAATTATTTTTTGGGAAAATCGATTACAGTGTCAAATACAACATAAATTGGCTCCATGTTGCACCATATTCAAGTATAAAACATGAAGGTGGTGTAAAATAGCCAAAAATAGACTTTAGGTATTTGACTGTTTTTTTTTGTATTTCAAGTGAACAATGTCTGGGTCGATGTGGAGGAGTGCCGTTATCAAAACAGTTGATCAGAGCAACCCAATCCCGTTTCCAGAAATGGCTACAACTAACAATTAAATGTAGATATTGTTCGGTGTCCAGTAGATTTACGTTGTACACAATCGGGTCACATGTAGACTATAAAAATCGAGATATAACAGTCGAGTCTTGTTCGCTGTGTTCTCTGCCCTGCTTCTTACATATTTAATGTGATGTGAATAAAAATTCTTCTTTAGTTATATGGTAAATATATCTATAGTACCAGCCATAAGAAATTTGCGCCCTGAATTTCTCCATTCCAGTCGCTTGTTTATAAAAAACAGTACCCAATATAAAGTTTTGCAACAGGATGTAGCATTAAAATCATTCTTGTATTCGCCTTCTAAAAGGATTTTCAGTTGTTGTACGAAGACATGATTGTATATTTAATGTCAAACGTAAAATATTGATAATAGTGAATCCATGAACTTTTTGGAGATTGACCAGTCGTACAACGAAGTTCATCGTACGAAAAGGTCGCAGTTGGTTCAGATGTTTATATATATTTTCATTTCAGATATAAGTATTAAAATGTCTAATTTAAATTGGCTGTTTGCCTATTAATAGTTTAATTAGTTCAAATAGTTTACTAGGTGCATGTTTAGCAATTATGAAAATGCTACTTGGTGCTTGTTATTCAATTTAGATGATTCCTAATTGGGTGTAAATTACCGGCTTTTTCCCGCTATAGCCTCAGGTTAGGCTCCTGAACTGCATTGTTGCGGTAATAAGACCAGGTATAGGCGCTTATTATCAGTAGACGTGTTCTTCAGTATGTAGTTTATACTCGTCCTTTCGCATTTTTTTCCAATTCAAATTAAAAAACATTACATTGTGTACCATCGAAATTTCGGACCCATTAACTGGTAGAAATAAAGTAGGTACTTACTATAGTTTTAGTTAATCAGAAATTTTGTTAAAGATAGTGATTAAAATTTTGCTTCGAAACAATTAGATTGGAAGTAATTTTAGTGATGGGTAGGTAGGTACATTACGGAGACCATTGTACCATTTACTGTTAACAATTTTATATCTGATTCTCGATATTATGTTCGTCGTTTTCAACAAACCACATGAGTGATGAGAATATCGAATAGGTCGGCGTTGCTGTCAATGTTTCTGGTAATTTTGTTCCGTATCATAAATGCATGTCTTGTTAGAAATGGAAACCTATATGTATGGTAATTTAACAAATATGATAATGGTGTTCGCAAAGGCAGAAGACTAATGTACTTATGAATGTAACTTATCGTCCAATTTTTCTTTAAACAGAATACCGACAGGACGTTAGCATTTTTGTAGGATAGCTACAACTCAACATGTAACAATCATTTACAGGATTTAGGATATAGGGATGATTACGCATTATCTAAATAGAATCCTGGAAGCTTCGTGGTCGGTTAACGTGCCAATATTGGCTTTAATGATGTCACGTCGTGTTTTGATGTTTTACACTCGACATGAGAAACAAATTAACCAACACTGAACGAATAACCATATGCCATTTTGTACAATATACTCGTAACATCGTCGTCGTCGTCGTCGTCGTTACCGTCTCTGTCCTCTTCAGAACGATGTGATGAAGTCAGTGGGGGCGGCAGTTAATACACCTACACAACATTCCGCAGGACGCGTGTACCCATCAATAGTGCGCACCAGGATACGAGACTTAGCGACACCTCTGCAAACTCTAGATACATCACTCACAGTCGAGGTGACTGGTTTAGGACAGATCTCGCACCTTTGGTGGCAGCTTTAAAGATGATTGAAAAAAGAAACAATCACAACAATAATAAATTACGCACCAGAAACCTGATCGGAAGAGAACAACTACTATACCGAAAGAGCGTGCACACCATTCAACTAAGTGCTTACTTACCTCCTGCCTGACTCCAGGGTGCGGCTTTACCACTATACAACTATGCCATATTTCATGAGAGTAGTTTATTCAAAATCCAAAAAGAAGGAAGAATAAAATTACTAGATTTTAGTTAATTAAATAGAAGGACTTTAAGCAACAGAGAGTCAAAGACTTTACGGACCTCCGAGGCTCGTTAAATAGGACGTTCGTTCGACAGGCAAGGATTAATTTTTCAAGAAAATGCCTAAACTCATATTTTATATAATCGACAGTTCAGAAAATGTTCTCATTTTGAAAGGTCTCTGGAGACAAATTTATGTTGTTCTATATAGAGAACAACGCTTACCTATCTACCACCTAGAGTTGTGCGTGTCTGTCAAAAGACTAGAAAAAGAAACCATTCTATCACGTAAACAAAAAAATATAGTGCAATTAAACAAAATAAAATTCCTGATATATCTGTTGTACAAGTGAAACAGTTGGAAGACATAAAACAGAGAGCTTATCGATCGTTTGCTTACCTGTAATATCTAAGAAGAAAAGGTTTCTACTAAAGTATGAGTTTGTAGAGAGACGACGCTCTCTGAATCTTGATGATTGTTTCTATTTATTTTACAACAGGACGATTTTTGTTGTTTTATATGAAGGTTGATTAGTCGACTAATGTGGCCAATTATTTTTGTTATTGACATGTGTACTTATATGTCATTTACTTATTTTGGTACCGTCGATATGACTGACAAGGTTGAGAACATTTTTGTTTTTTGTATCGGTTACTTATAGTCTTTGTTGCCATTATTATTGTTTTTCAACTCAGAAATGCCTTCTATGTGTCTGTGTACCTACCTATAGTGAACGTTTTCTTGCGTGAATGTGTGGAGCTAGTTGTGTTTTTTTTTTTTAATTGTAGTTTGTCTGAGGGCCGTTACCAAGCGACAAGTTTTTGTTTCCGACGATCCAGACCGATTCATGTCCAGATACGGCTGGCTCACACGGAGCTACATAAACAATACGATGATAGCAACAGTGTGACCATCTGTACCACCACACCAGAACCACCAGATCACTATCAATAAATTGGTTAATTTAAAAATATTGATTCATGGTTGAGGCGTTGTTTGAACTCGTAAAGTAGCCCAGCAGATTGATGAAAGGACCATGGTGTGTTACAACTTCTCTTTTGATGATAGACTGGGTTTTCTCATCGAACCTTGTCGGGTTTTGATTGTGTACCAGTTTTTTTTTTGTTTCCTCAATCACAATTGGTAAAATTCAATTCATTTTAACATTTCCATTGATTTCCTAGGTGGTTTTTGTAGAAAAACTCAATTGGTTTGATGATAAAATCTTAGTTTAGATTTATGTTGCTGCCACGCTCCTGTGTCGCGTCTTTTCATGATTGTGTCAGTGGTTAATTAGAGAACCCCCTTATCTCATGCTATGTTGTACTGTTTATTTCTACACATAGTTGTGGTCGTGCGTTGCTGTTCACTAGATCTATTTATAAATCTAAAATGTTTTATGTTTATTTCACAATTAATTCAACAGTGCCTGTTTTTAGCAATTTGTAAAAAAAGCTGAAACATATAATATACTAGTTTTTTATGTTGTTTTTTAGGTATAGAACCAGTTCAGGTATTATATATGTGAACGATAAAGCCAATTTTGTTAATTGAATCGATAATTACATACCGCTGTATGTAGATATATTGAGAAGCAGCTGTTTGTATATCATCAAAATTGTAAATTCAGTATTTGATGAGCAAATTTATTTACTCTAAAGATATTACAAAATAATAGTGGTTTTACCACCGAATAATTAATCTTTAACCAACCATTCTTATCAATAGATTAATATTGATTGAAATTTACCCTTAAATAGTGTAGGTTTTCTCTGACGTTTCTGTAGAGAAAGTCAAAATTAATTTCAATATAAAGATTTTTATAAGCCAGGCAAATTATTACTGTGATGAAATCCAGTTGAATGGTAATAAGATCCTTTTTTTCATAAAAAAAGAGGAGCAAATATGATTAATGAGAAGTTTATTGTCGCCAACAGAAGACAGATGGGCGGCCGCACGTTTGGTCCGGTAGGTATATCCCCCCATATACACACACACACACACTTCTATCTTATTCTGAATAAATTAACGCCAAGGATTTTATTTTGAAAACAAATGTTGAACATTACAAGTTATTGATAAAGCCGAAATTTAACATTGGGGATCTGTCATGCACTAACAGCCGGGCGATTTTTACTCTTTTTTCTCCCTTCTTTTTATAATTTATATTTAAAACTTTTTCTCTATACGTATCGAAAAAATGGACAACAAGGAACAGTTTTGACAAATAAATAATAATGTTTGGTCCTACATACGTTTCTATATAGAGGTATACTTATGTGTATGTGTCAAGTGATTAAGAAAATTGATAAAACACATCGTTTACGTCCGACATTGATTGATTCTGGACTCGTCTTGGCGAGAAATGGATTTAATTAACACCTATGTATGATACAATCGATATAAACGGTGAAAAAGTGACCGAAAAATTCCATGTCGTCCCTGTACTTAATTACAACAACCGACCGACACTATGAATTGTCCTGAAAACTTGAACATTAGACATTTTTATAAATGAGACGACAAAAGTTCGGTTACGCCACCTGTCGACGGGATACCCTAATGGTATTATTGTTGAAGGCAGATAAATAATGGTCCAGTCTGGAATCCTGCGATACTGATGCGATGATTATTTAGATATTCTCTTCGGGAAAAAAAATGATTATGTAGTAAATTGATTTTACTCTCTACCCCTCCGGAAATCTTCAGTTCGATTTTAAATCCAGTCTAAAGAATTTGTCGGGATTCACTTCAAAATCATCGTCATCGTCGGTGTTGAATGTGCACGAAAACTTTGGTATTCGCTACGTAGTCCTCGTCGAGTAAATAAGTGGAGACCGTCGATGACAACTTGATGAGCACTTGCTGACGGAATTCCCTTTAACTGCCAAGAAAGTCCTTATTGACAATGATTTTAGTCTGAATCCCATTACATACTGTAACTATTAGTTAGTTTGTAACGTAATTAACATTGCTTCAATGTTTCTAAACTTATTAGCTAAAAATATCTTGTGGAAAAGCATTACGGAGACAACTCGATTTGTTGGCAAGCCGTAAAAATTAATAGGTCGCTTAACTTGAGACCTAAAGTAGGGAAATGTTCTGCTTCTACATAGCGACACACTATTGAATTTGTAAACGATTCATAAGACAGTTAATGTAGAGGAAGGAACTGAAAATATGTCTGTGTGTGCCATTTTGTAAACTTTATAATTACAAGCGATTAAGCTAAAATTTTCAAAGAGGGCTTGATGATTTAAAGCAAACTACCGCAGAGTAGAGCACATTTAGCTTCTATTTATTCGTACAAATTGAGTTGTACCAAGTTGTTCGGCTTCTTGAATTACTCAAAAGATAAAATTTAGTTATAATTTGATCTTCTAGAATCGAATATACATGTATGTCAGCAACTTTTACAGTTTATTATTCGATAATATATTGAATATATCAATAACTTGTATGTTTATTATCTAAATAATCATTTTATTCGTTGCTTGGATGGCTGATGTTCAACAATAAATAAGTACGTTTCTAAGTTGTAGCTCGTAAAGTCAGTATTCATTATGTGTACACCTTAATTGTAACTAAACAAAGGCTAGGTAATATAGCTCTGCAAATTATACATTTTAATTGTCTATGTTCCAATATTTATCTT
>JAZBHA010000075.1:60050-74322 GCA_037464855.1 Iselma pallidipennis | reverse complement strand
ATTTATCATATTATTGTTACGGGCGACATTGATAATAAAATGGATAACTTACGACGATTAACAAGAGTGTTTTTATTAGATGAAGACATGGAGAACTACATGACTGTTGAAAATATTTAAAAAAATTAACAATACTAATAAGAAGAAGAAGACGGAGAAAGAGGAGTTGAAGAAAAAGTTTAAATTCTTGCAGGAGATAATAAAAATTGAAGCAATACAACTAAATAGCCATAAAATTTCGATGATAAAGTTGAACTTTTCCTCACCGTCAATTTTTTTATTATCACGTTTTTTTTTTTTTAATATAGGTGTCTGCTACAACTTTCCCCATAAATGTCAAAATAACTGGTATTCCGTTGTAATAAAGGTGGATAATATTGTGCATATATTGTTTTTGTATTTATTTTTGCTTTAAATAACTTCACCATAAAATTTCATTATTTTATTATATTGCAAAAAAAAATAACAAAAACTCCAAAAAACTTCTTCAACTAACATAAAAATAAAATCACAAATTGATTGGGTACAGTTTTAACAGTCACTGAATAAAAATAATTGTCGAATTCGTGTTTCGACATAAATAATTTCCTGAAAATCGTGTACTGGATGGAAAAAGGAAGTGCCAGTCGTGACCGTGATAATTGAACAATGCGCTTTGTCATTGTTTTCATTAACTTCTTGATCTGTTTTTGGTAAAATGAAAGAACTTTTGAGGAAGTTTTCCTTTGTTCACACCGAAACATTGTTTAGTGTTGTTGTCGTTTTTTTTTTTAAATTCTTGACTTCATGTAAAAAATTTGATCCAACTTTTCCGTTCGAAAAACAATATGACTTATTTGTTTTTGGCGTCTGATTGTCCAACTCGAAACATTTATCAGAGCATCGTTTTCTTCTCTATCATTCCTGTTTGATCTCGATCATTTCAAAATATGGTATGCGACTGATTCTTCTCTAAGATACAAATATATCCTGTGGAAATATCTTTGTATGTATGTCGGTAGCTCTGAATGCTGATCATAGGCAGGATTAAAGCTACTGATACCGTAGAAGGTGGCTGTCATCGTTCAATTCGGTTAGCGGACAGGTGGCAGAGCCACAGAATGACTACATTTTTATATTTTATTGTTGTTATTGTTACTTCATCATCGTGCTATAAATCTAATGGATAAATATACGTGGAATCAGTAGCAAAGTGATTTTTCATCGTACAAGGCCCTATACTCGGCAATAACAAGCTGACAAGTCCTATAAACGAGAAACACCCCTTTAGTTGATTTATCGTGTAAAAATAATGGTCTAACAGATGAAACAGTCCCACATCTGCTCCTAATGTTCAAATAATTTGTACGATTTTACTCTTATGGTATTCAGAACTTGAAAATCCGAACTGTTTCTTCATATTTGGAGGCAAGACTAAAGAAAAAATTCCAGTTGTCTAGCTTAGCGGTCCGTTTTAAATGATGTGCATTTTTTACAGACTTCTCCTGTTTGACAAATTCAAGTCGATTGTAATAATGGCCATCGTAATGATCACTAGCAACTCATTTTTCGTTTCTTGCTTATTATTAATAAGAATTCGATCAGATACATTGGCGCTTCGTCCAATACCTGGCGTGTCCGCTTCGTCGACCTATCGGCAATTAATCTAAATTGAACCAGACAGACAATCCCAATTAATAGATTTACTGAGGCATCCATCTCATTTCTTTTGGAAACTATAGATATATATATAAATATACAACTAGCACGCTTACATTCAGTTGCTATAGAAAATACCTACCTATACATTGAACAACTGGAAAAGACGACACTAATTAATCAACTTGGAGGGTTCCTTCGTTTTGTGTTGCATGCTTCATTTATTCGATAATGAGTTGTTTCATGATCATTAGTACGTTCAGATTACCTAATCGATCGATCAAATCGATAAAAAAAGTTAATGTCAATTATAAATTTGAAGTTTCTTCCGAAAAATCGGTTCGAACAGCTTTTAAATCAGTTAAATATTGATGACATCTTTATTGTCAGAATTTGTTAACAATGATCGATGTTTGTTTTACTAAAATGACACGTTTAGGGTGGTGGTTATCAAGTTTAAATAGAAATAAGGCAAAAGTTTATAGCGAAATTAGATTCAAGTTGTGTAAGACATAAATTCAAACTGGTGTGTTCACATATCAAACAAAATGTTGAAAATATAGCATATTAATTCTAACAGCTATCACTTGACAAGGAAATTTCGATCTATTATTTTGTAGTAGTTAGTTTCCCATGAAATTTTCAGTGATCCTTTTGTTTAAATTTTAATTTGAAAAAAGAGAACGTCATTCACTACTAGTAAAGGGCGTTTATGCGTGATCTAGTCATGGCTCATTTCGGCTACCCCCAACGTTTTGGACAATTTAATCTATTGTTGTTAACGATTCATCGTTACTCCTTCTAATTATACCTTTAATAAAAAAAAACTCAAATTATACATCATAGTTAGGACTTGATTGAAGGGTGTTCCCGGAATTATTACCCGTGTAAACTAATTTATTAACGATATGTAGACGTTTTAAATCAAGAAATTTGAAAAAAAAACAACTTTTATGGCTGATGTGAAGCAATTTTATATTCGACTACGAGTGTACAGACAGACAACAGCAACAGCAGATAAACTTCTCGGTTATTTATGTTCATGTTGTTCGATAAGCTCACAGGGTTGTAAAGTTGAAAATCACCCGCTATAAAATGTGACGATAACTACATTACATTTAATTATCTTTCAGACGGAAAAATCACCACCTTTCTATAAGAAACCTAGGTATATAGAAAGGTGATTGATATTCAAAAGCTGTATTTTATTGGTAACGTTTTGGGAAATTTTGCAAACAATATCTCGTAGAAATACACGAAAACAGTGATTTTTTTAGAGAATTATGTACCCAAGGTTTTAAATTTTAAATTTTCAAAATCTCTAATGATATCTAATAGATATTAGAAAATTTGGATGGATAATTTATGAGAAATTTGAACTTAAGGATGGTTTTCCATTTTTTATCAATTCATTACATTTTCATATATGTAATTGGAAATAAACTTTAGATAGTTGTTTCGCCTCCTACGTTTGGTTTTTTAAAGAACTTTAGCTTCACGAGAAATAGAAAATAAACTTCACCTATAAAATTTATAGGGATAATTTACATTCTAGTATTACTTATGTATGTATTTCGAGAAACAGTTTATTAGTGGTGTGTTTGAGAACTACTAGCAAGAATCCTAGTTATTTTGTTTAATTGACCTGAACACTAATATTTCGTTTCCACCACTGGTTATTACAACAGACACACAGATTTTATTATGCAAATTTATTGTTCTTGACAATTTGTAATTTTGCCAACATCGGTGAATAATTATTTATTTATCGATTTGCATATACTAATCACTATATAGGTTTTTTTTTGTGTGTTGTACACTTTTTTTCTTGTGTGTTGGCCGGTAGCTAGTCTTTTGGTCCAACTAAACACTTGTACCATTCTGCTTAATCATTTAACGTTCAAACTTTAACAAGCCCAAAAGAGAAAGACAACGCAACGGTGATGCTAAAAGTGAAGAAGAAGAAGTCAGAATCAAAGAGTCTCTTAGCTATACCTACCTATAGCTGAAAAGTTTAGTTTAGAACGGATGGTATGCGGTCCGTTATTTGGGCATACGAAATTAGGAACGGCCATGTCGAGCACTCATTATCGGAGCCGCGCATCAACTAACTTAAGTACACATGTCATGACGTCAAGTCAAACCAACCAATAGGAACCACCCAGACTGTAGGAAACAATGCAACTGGGCGGAGATGGTGCCGGTCAGACCGACAACACTACTAAGCTCTCTTCTCTACATCATCAAATTGTTTCCACCGAAAAATCGTCTACTAGAGACAAGCTCTTGTTTATAATGTGCGAAAAGAACAAACAAATAAATTAAAGGATAAATGGTTGGAATAAAAGGAAACGGAAAAAGAGTAATTGATTTCAAAATGCAGTTAAATGCAATTGAAGAGATTCACAACGAAAGTACTAGTTTTTTTATTTAAATAATAGATATTTAATTTGTCGTTTAAGTTAATACGACTTTCATTCCAACTACTTGTGTTTCAGTTCTTAGTGAGTGATGATTAAAGCGTATGAAAATGATTTCCGCAAGTTAAAGCATATAATTAAATTCAAAGCAATTTGTTTCGTTATTTCTAAGGTTCACTATAATAACTCCATATGTTTATCTATACCTACACAGTATTTGATACTTATTACAGCTATTAGAATGGTTAACCTGCTCTTCAATTTGTCCATCAAAACTCAAGAGATATTTTATTGTTTTGTACATAAAATATTTCCTCAATTTTACGCACATAAATTTAAGTTATCTATAGAAATTTCCGTTATTATTTATTTCAATTATTTTTATGTTTTCTATTTTACACAAAGAAATATTTTATTACTCCACTAGCAGGTAAGTTTTATTTTCAAAAAAATTACCATTCTTTGAAAATGTTACACGTATGTAAGAAAGCTGCATCGGCAATTAATTTTCATGCATTTTATCACCACAGACTACATATTCAGATCTTCTGAAAACTGAAAAATAGTTTAATTAAACATTAAATTTGGGATAAATTTATGCATTTATTTCTCTTTTTCTGATGCAATTAATATGTTAATTGAAATACTGTTAAGGTCGTTTTCAGACACGCCGGTTGTATGCCGTCATCCTCGCCGGCACCGGCGGCGGCAGAAACCACATGCTCTTCACACATTGCCGACATTGCCGTCGCCGTTGATCGCCGTTTTCGCAATGACTGCCAGTGATCGGCGTGTGAAGATCTCCATTTGAATACATTGCATCCAGCGCCGGTGCCGTCGCCGGTGTCTGAAAACGGTCTTAGACATAGGTACAGGGCCCCCACAACCGGGTGTACAAGTGGTTCTGGATGGGGACATAACAGAGGCACAAAAACGTTTTCTGCATAGGGGTACCAAAATGTTTTTTGCAGAGGGGCGCCTACTAGGCATGCGGCGGCACTGCATATAGGTATATTTTATCAGTATGTATCATTGCAAAATAAATTACTAGGAAGACTTTGCCACACTTATGATAAACGTACGCTATATCCCGATAGAAAAAGACGGCAACTTGAGTAATAAACCTTATTAAGTGTAATATTGTAACTAAAACTTGAAAATGTCACCATAGGTGTCACAAAATCTTTTTATAATCTCCAAATATTATACATTGAATGACTATAAACAGACTCATGAAATGCCAAGATAATTTTCTCTTAAACTTTATTACCAGACTTAGTTTTTGTGAGATTGTTCCTTTTATGAGCAAGATTGCTACTGTTGGTTGACGTTACAAAATGATTGATAACAAACTTAGTTGGTGGCCAGATTGCTATGATCCAAAAGATCTAATAGCCAGTTATTATTATAGGTTATAGTAAATGTTGAAGACAATTCGTTTTCCACTAATAACAAGAAGCTGAAACGTAATTCCTTATATACACGTCTACCTATAATAGATTCCTTATGTGAAAATCATGATGAATTCTATCTTTGTCGTAGATGCTGTTGTCATTAACGATCTTGAAACGATGTCACTGATTAAATGAATTCTTTTTTGTTTCAAGTAATACCTATACTGGAAACGACATCACCCTATAGTTTAAATGTTTTTAAAAAATTTTGCTAAATATTTATCTTTGATTTGGTTTTTGTGTATTTTATTCTGACTGCTTCCACTTTTCTGTTTTATGGTTGGTCGATTTTCTCATGACGTTCGTGTGTGTTTGTTTAAAGCTGCAATTATCGAGCAGACGTTGTAATTACGGAGACTTCAATTAAAATAATGGAGCGATGCCATGAACTATTAGCATTTCATCGGTGGTGGTGAAACTGCCCAGGTTCGTCCAGAAAACGTGATCATTTTTTTTTGTCGGCTATTATTATATGTAGAGATAGGTAAACATTCTTACTCACACAGCCAATTATACCTACATAGGTACATAAAAAAATTATATTGAGCGTCGTCTATTAATCCATGAAATTTTGAAATTGTCCTTATCAGGTTGATGGGATCAAGTCAGAAGAAAGTCACGTTTTCTGTTGCCGGTTATAATGATAATGATGCGGGTCTTATAACGAATTTTGGCAAAGCTATTCGGAAAAATATCAACGAAACCTTTAATTATTTAACAAAAATCTAAATAGCAACTTGTTGTTTAATATATTTTCACAATATACATTAAAAGATTTTAATTTCTTGTTGATATTGTTACACCATATTGGTGCATTGTCTGGACTTGATCGTCTGCAATCATTTATTCTGCCAATTAGGATTGATGTACGGGATAGGGGCAAGTTGTTCACAATCCTTAATGGAATTAAATTATCATTTTAAGTCGATCTGTACTCGCTATTTCTCTCTACTGTAAAGAAATATATCCTATAGATAGATACACGAACGGATTTTTATTTAAGGAATTCCGGTTGCCGGATAATACTAGAGATGTGCCGTATAATCTGGGACATGAAGGTTTATGGATTCTTGGATTTCGTGACTAGACGACTTGCACATGGTTCATCTGGTATATATCCAGAGGCTTACAGAAATTGTTTCAATGCCAATACTGCCACCGTGATATCGATAAACTAATAAATATTGATTACGTTTTTGTCTGGAATAGTTTTTTTGTAATTGTATTTTTTTTTTGTTCCAGTACGAAATGGATATTCCTGTGTTCCTGTAGCTTTAGCTGAAGGTCTAGATATTAAGTTAAATGCTGCTGTCAGGAAGGTTGAATATAATAAGGATGGTGTTGAAGTAACTGTTTACAATCCTAGGATACCGCATTCAGTGAACACTTACCATGGTAAGTTTAAGGATTTATTTGCTTATGTTTAGAGTTTAATAAAAGCCTTCTATACCACCTATACCAGCATTCATTATCATATATTGCGTCTTGTTTGTATTTGAAGAAGAAGCGTAATTATACGTGTACACGGGTATTATGTGCGTTCCAGTTGTGATCTCCTCTTTAGATACACGTTTACTTGCTTCCATGCGGAGGTCGTAATTCAAAAAACTATTTTAATTAGCTCCTTGCTAACATTATAATTTGATATAGAAACACGCCTTGTAAGCTATATACTCTTAAGGCTTGCCGGAAGTCGTAAATAAACAAAAGCTGGGCCACTGACTTTCAGTTCAGTGGATATTAATATTACTATTGTTATTATTAACCAAGTGTATGTATTATATCTACATATAGAATGTTGTTTGGTGAGTGAAGGAGGAGGTGCTATAATGTCAGCAGCTATTGGTCATTTATTATCATATGCAGATATGATATCGTACCGGCTTCACCAATTAAAATAGTCGGTGTCAGCTGGAACGAATGAAATTTGTCGTACTTATCCTAAATATGTTAGTAACACGTCAATGTCTTTTTGTCAACGATTATTCTTGACGAGATATGTGTTTATGACTGTCTCTCTAGAAAAGAGAGTAAAGATATTACTGAGATGAACTGTCGTGTTCTGTCCTGACTATAAAATAAATAATGGCCAACATCAATGGAAGTTTCCAGTTATATTGAAGGTATTTTGCATAACTGTCACTGATAGTTGCACGATCGTACACAATTCCATGGAATTGTTTCAAATTTATTCGACTGTGCCTCTTAATAAACATCACCATAAAAATGATTCTAAATTACATTTAAATCATCAAACTTGCTACCTACACACTACAAATACTTGACACTTATAATATTAAATATATCATATTTTTATTCCATTATGCTAATATAATAATATTTTATATGAAAAAATGGCAATTTATAAGAATTCAACTGATCTTTTAAAACACACCATATAAATATTCTAACAACTCATTCACGAGACGGATGTTCGTTTGTTGGTGGAGAACGGGAAGAAGAACAGTATTGGTTAAGACAATGCAATCCTGCGGGAGCCATTAGCAAGGAATACTAGGACCATAAATTCACTTAAAGACATACAACTCTTCTGTATTTGACACAACCAATTAAAGGTCGGCACAACTGCATCAGGATTAACAATTCCAATCATTAAAGTGTTTAAGATCAAATCCAAATGCCGCTGTACATCTATTAAACTTGAACGTATTTAAAATAATAAAAGAAAACTTCTATTTGTTTGTTATTTTGTGCAGGATGTTGTATAATGGTATTTTACGTTAGGTCCAGTATCCGAGCACATCTTAAGATTCTATTATGTCAGAAAACATACTGTTTTGCATTCATCCTTGACTAGATCAACGACTTTGACATTAAACATAAAATTGCAATAAATTGTGCCTATTTTATAGGGAATATTTATAGAAAATCGATAAAAATAATATTAGAAACTTGACATTTATTAAAAATTATAGAAATCAAGAGTTACTTGACTATCCGTTAATTATTTTCAAAACTTACTGATTGAAGACGCCAATCTGTATTCAACTGTCAAGTCTGATAGTCAGTTATCTATTTTTCATCATTATCCGGTCTTCAATCCATCATTCCGAATTCTGTTAATTCTTTCTAAAAAAAAATATATATATTTTCATCTCGTCAATAAACAGTTACCTGGATAGAGGTACATATTTAATTTTAGACATTCACGATTTTTGTTGTTTAATTTAAAATTGAAGATCATATTTCTCTAGATAGGAACAATGGCAAAGACTATGAAAGTTTCCAGTAGCTGTTAGAATTCTTCAACTTGTCTCAACATTTTTTTTTCTACGCTAATTACGTACAATTAAAGAAAACATCTTATATAAGAACTCCTTCAGTTTTACAGTCTCGGTTACATTGAGTTACAGTACTTTCCAGCAAAGGTAAACAACTGGTAGCTTGGTGAACAATTTTTTTCCAACCTCTCTTCTTCAGTCTTTACCTATACTATTTAATGAATCACGTGATCGAGTATATGGTCTGGCATTTTAACGATAGCTATATCCATAACATAATTTTTAATGTGTCACGCCCTCCACCAATTAGGGGTTAGTTTCATGGCCAATTATCGAAAACAATGTTAAATAATTCGAAGCGATTAACTTTCATCGTTCAGTAAAGACAGTAATGAGCACTTCTCGCATTATCACAACATGAAACACGAAATTGCCATAGTTACTAGTACAAATTATTTTATGGATACTGTAATGATCTTATGTTGTTGCACATAAGGTGGTGGGTGCCTCCTAGATAAGGTCTTCAAATTGTTTTTATTTTTGAAATTTTCCAGCTGATGTGGTCCTTTGTACATTGCCTTTGGGTGTTTTAAAATTATGCGCCTCACCTAATTCATCACAACTAAATACTGTGCAATTTTCACCACCATTACCCGATTGGAAGACATCGGCAATTCAACGTTTAGGTTTCGGCAATTTAAACAAAGTCGTTTTATGTTTTGAACGAATCTTCTGGAATCCTCAAGCAAACCTTTTCGGACATGTTGGAAGCACTACAGCAAGTCGTGGTGAATTGTTTTTGTTCTGGAACTTATATAAAGCACCAGTTCTTCTAGCATTAGTCGCTGGAGAAGCGGCTGCTATTATGGAAAATGTCACCGATGATGTGATTGTAGGACGGTAATGTTTAGTTAATTAACAATAAGTAAATGTTATCATTTGTATTTGATTTTCTCTCTTTTTTTTTATTATGTAGATGTATAGCTGTATTAAGAGGAATTTTTGGGCAATCGGGCGTACCGCAACCCAAAGAAACAGTTGTAACACGTTGGAGAGCTGATCCATGGTCTCGAGGCTCCTATAGTTTTGTAGCTGTTGGTAGTTCGGGCAGTGATTATGATTTATTAGCATCACCCGTGATTCCACCAAACAGTCAAGGTGTTTCAGTCACATCGGGACCAGCACGTGTATTCTTTGCTGGTGAACATACAATTCGGAATTATCCTGCCACCGTTCATGGAGCCTTTCTGAGCGGTCTTAGAGAAGCTAGTCGAATTGCTGATCAAATTATTGGAAATCCTTGCTTGCCACAACCTGCAGAATAAGTTGTTAGAAATAAGCTTAAAGTAAGGTCGATTTCTAGTTAAGTACAGTGTTTCTCGCATTTAAATTTCATTTTTTAATCGAAATATAGTGCCTTAGAAATTAATCAAATTGCTCGCTCGATTTTGCGACTCATAATCATTTTTTATGTTCAAGGCGAAAAGTATGGACCTCACTGTACTCCTGTTGCAAGGAATTGGCCATGCTAAGATAAATTCAAATCAATTCTGTATGTTTTCTGTCGTTTTATGTGTTGATGTTTAATTAATTTTTTTACCTTCTTCTAAGCAATAATTATTTCTATATCGTTTTTGTATATTTGTTCAAAAGTCAAGTCATTACATATTTTTACTAGCTTAAGAATAAGACAGATCTCATTTACTCCTTAAAATTTTGGTTGTTGCACTCTTATTTCATATTTTTGTCATATTGTGTAACTAAAAGGGAGCTTTTGTAATAACTTTGTAAAAGTTAAGTAATTTATTTATAGGTATGTGCAAGTTACAATTGTGATTAGTTTCATGCAATAAGTATGTAACCAGTTTGTTGTTGCAACGAAATTGTTGCTTGTCTTTGATTTTTTATTTAATTTTTTTTTGTAATTGTCACTGGTGTGATTGTAGTGTATTTGCTGTATGGAGCGAATGTCTTGGTGGGAAATAAATGAAAAACCAACTTTATTTGTAGCATTTATTTTCCCGTTTTTCTTTTATTATTTAACACTAGAATCACCAGATCAAAACGAAATAGTTCTCTTTTGTCTATTTTTCATTCTATTAATAATGAGTTTCTTGTACTAAATAAATCACTGCCTGCACTTCGTATTTCTCAATTTGTTTCGCCTCGAGTTTACCAATTTACAGTTTATCTTGGTTAGCGTCACAACGACTGTATATACTACAAGTCGGGACGCAGGCGACGTTAAAATATCTTTTGCAAAAACTTCTCTCTACGCAACGACATGAAAATTTCAACAAAAGTATTCATAGTGTAAGTATTCCTCCTTCAACTGTTTAAAGACTTACTGCCAGGTTTGTACAATTAAAAAGCGAAGTTATCTCGTTAACGATTGGAATCACTTAATCAATTACTTACAATCATAAATCGCCAATAACAGGTGTCAGACAGCAGTGACCCGTGTGAAGACCGCCAACCGTCCAAACACCAACTAATCTTTGTCGTATTGTTTTTAGTTAGCTGTCCGCTTGGCCACCAATTGGTCAACTGGAATGTTAAGTTCATTAGTTATGTAAATCGAATTCGCTTTTAGATAATGATTTACTACTCTCGAACTTTGATGGTGAGTGGATAAAAAAAAGAGAGGCTTTTCGGTTTGGCCTATAGTTGATATTTTAACTGGACACCGAATATTCTTTTTGATCCATACATTACTTGTTTAGAAAACAAATATTACTTTCACGCTGGAATTTATAAAGATAGCTATTTCGTAAATAAAACAGACGCAACAAATCAAAATTTTCTACTTTCTGAAAAATAAATAACTACCCACCAATATAAAGATAAAACCAAAACACATTAGTCTAACGGTCATTTCTGAAATATTTATAAAACGTAATATTACACAGAAGCTTCAACCGAAACGGAAATGTAGAATCATCAGTTGTTGTGCGCGAAGAACGTGTCTTGCATTTGGTTTTGAAAATTGGGTTCGAAAGAAACGAGTTGTGCCTGAAAATGCGAAACGAGTTCGACACAAAAACCAATTCGTCAATGTGAAATAATGGAATGTCAAGAGTTTAAATGTTTTAAAAGTTTTGGACGAGCTGAATTTGGAACGAACGATGGAGAGAATATTATATGTTTTACTTTGACTGCAATTTATTTATCACCTCTTCTGAGTTATGGTAAAGTTTTATGATGATGCTGAAAAGGTGCGAAATTGCGGTTTACCAATCAAAACAACCATATACACTTATTATGAGTAGAAATTTTAACGAAGAAAATAGTGTTGTATTCTGCAAAGTTTAATAATCCTACTACAACCGAATCCAAATTAAAAATTGTTTATATTTCTTTGATGTTGTCTGGTTGAACAACTAAATAAAAAAATCTGTACTGTTTTTAACAATATTGTTATAACACAACATTAATTTTAATGATTTATTATTAAAGAGTTAATTTAATTCAAATGTTCGTTTGTCTATTTTGTTTTGAACAAAATATTTGAATACAAATTACTAGAAATTCTCTTTTTTTAGGCATAAATCTTTCCTTATTCTCGAACATGGAGAGATTAGTTGTGAATTTTTAATTATTATTTGATTTTTATTAAATATTTGTTCAGACTATCGTTGTAGTACTTTTATTGTGGACAGGACCGGCTCTCGGTATATCAACGCCCCCCATGCAGACACTTTCGTTGCTTCCCGAAGCATTCACTTTTGTATCGTCTCTTACACAGACTGGGACAATCTCGAGAGTCTCTTGCCAGGATCTTTTCCAATATACAGGGATATCCAAAGTGAAGTGTGGTCTGGAGAAGCTTGAGAGCAAAAGAAATTTCCTAACACAGTTCTACGACAATCGAATTTGGTACCCTAGACATGAAGCTCCCTTTTGCGACTGTTTTATAGGCTCAGTGCTTCGAGCCGGCCCTGGTTGTGGAATTCATCACCGATCTCCTGCAGACGCTATGTAAAGAATTCTTTTTTCTAGAACTTCAAGTACTCGGTAAACAGGTGATGCTTCGAAAACATCTCGAACTATTTATGAAGCTATCAACTATCATAATATATAGTTCAGATGGAGTGACAATAAAAATAATTAAACTACTCTTGTCCTCCGCAGTAACAATTCCATTGGATTGCAGAGCCAATCACCTTGAATTCTTCGACTTTATCATGTTCGTAATGTAAGTGGTTGATACGCAACACTAGCCTATCGATTTTTCCATATGTTAAATGTACCTACATGTAGTAAATATATCTATATGTGCAGCAATAGTTGCTATTTTAAAACAACGGGATTCTTCCAACGTGAATCAAAGCCTTTCAATATGCTAATGCATGCCGGAGCCTAGGTACATCCATCACAGCGACACTGACATGACAAATCACCGGACCAAAGCCTCTTCTCTTCTTAGCCCGGCTATATACATACATAAGTATAGTTGATGGAATGAAGGGGGGACCACAGCTAGCAGTCGGTCGCTAGCCAAATTGGTCTTACACACGGAATCAACAACACAAACACCAAACAAGATGACTGTTTAAACGACCCACTTGATGGCTACGCGGATTATCACCATTACTCTTACCAAATTAATCCACACCTCAACAGAACCACACAACTGCCTTCTGGACAACAACATAAACAGCGATTAATAATTTCTGAACTACCACCACTATTACTAAACTAACAATAAAACAATATATATTCAGTTCGAGACATTTTTTTGCCATTAAATTGAATTGAAAAATTGGAGCAATATTCAGGATACAGTAGATTAGATCGCCTTAAGAGACAATAGAAGAGAGTGGTCTGTTATTTGGATCTATTAAGACGTCACTGAAGGAATTAATAATGATACGCATTACAGTAAACTAACCTTGCTACTGAGCTCTCAACAACTCTCCCAAAAAAATGTTGATTAAAATTTTAATCGGATCATTAATCTCCCGGTTGAGTTACGCCCCTTTTAAAAGAGCAAACTTTGACGTGATTAACTTTTGAATATTTAAACTAATTGTTTTGCACTATTCGGATTATACATTTTTATTTTGATGTAGTCCTTTATTAAATTTCCTTCATCTAATTCATTTCCTGGAGTCTATAATGATAGTAACTTTGGAATCTGTATGACTTTCTATATCACTAGATAGCATGGAGAGAGCACCGTTTTAGCTTTAATTTCTGTATATTTTCTAAGGCCACGGAAAGGCTCTGTTATTATTATTGTAGCTATTATGATTGCTTGAAGTCATAAAAAGTATGCAGGAAATTTTCTATACGAAATTGACTAATTAATTGTATTTGATTTCCTATTAAAAGTTTCATTAATTTTGAATGTTAAATCGTTATTTCGTCATCGATCGAAAGTACGATTAGTTATATTTGATTAAGTGAATGTCGCCTATTGAAAAATAAAAAAAGACACTCAAAATGAAGTGCAATTTTTTAAAGAACACATAAAAAATTGCTCGTGGATCTTTGAAAAGGACAATGTTCGATGATG
>JAZBHA010000075.1:41871-52966 GCA_037464855.1 Iselma pallidipennis | reverse complement strand
CCATTAACTTCAAAAATACAAAAGAAATCGAAAATAGGCTGAAAGTTGGCGCTTTATTGGGCAGAAGTGGTCGGGTAGTGAAGTGCCGGAGGCTTGATAAAGTTCTAAACAAAAAAGTAGACGAATATAAAGCGCTCGTGACGAAAGATGAATTAAAAAGCTCGCGGGCGCTCAACGGACAGACGAACGACTGTGCCGTTTCTGCAAATGTTGTTAATTATCGTCACGAACCTTCAATGGATTTAATCAACGATACAAAGTTTTAATATGGACTCTCTACAATCATTTTCACTTTGCTGCTCATTATTTTTAATCAAATCGTTCTGTCGAAAACTACCTCTCTCACTTTAGTTTCTCTCTTCGTCTAACTGTTGCCAATATCAAATTCAAAATCCTTTACAAAGAAAGTGCTCATTTTCATTATTTATCTTTCATCGGTATTGTCTTTTGGAAAAGTTTGTCGACCCTTTATAGTCGCGCCCTGCTCTTTGTTATGATAAAGGAAAACCTCTTTTAAATAGCGGAAATGGTAAAATTAACTCCAACTCCCCAGGCTGAAAATGTTTTTTCCATTTACAGCCATTATTTACCTAATTGAGGTATGTCTCTATTGCTATCTGAAGTTGAGCGTAAAAAAATTCTACTCACTCAAAATACATGTAATTATATTCCGCAATACGTACGTATTATAAAATGTGTATAAACCTGTTATCCAATTCAAAACTGAGTATTGTTTTGGTGGTGGATTCATCTACTGATCCCACCGCATTTCTGTGTAATGTACGACATTCGTAGTTGTATTGAACCCAGTCGGTTAAACATGTATAAAGTCCCCAATATGCCATTTAGGCCGATTACTTCAAACAATTTTAATTAAACGTCTGTGCATTCAGTTGGAGTATTTCGAACATAGCCATATATTATACAATAAAGCACATCCCTCCTAGTAAATGCTTTCCATTGCCATATTTTAGGGAGCTACTACAACTGCTACTACTACCGCCACCACCACCAGCAGTCCAACATGTGTATGTTTACGCACGGACACGTATCCTGCCGTGTAATTGTTCCTGGTCATCGTTATAATAATGGTACTTCACATCTTCGTTCCAATCTCGGGATAATGTCCTTACCACACAACCAAACACTAGGTAACGATGATAATACTGAATTCTCTCAAAAATCTCTATTACAGTTAGTGTATATAGTTATTTTAATTGTGTTGTAAAACTTTGATAGATAAGATTATCAGAGAAACAATTTCATATTTTACAATTTTTTTCAGTGGCAAAGAGCCTGTGGTAAAGTGTTTCCCGTTTTATCTGGTACGTGCAGATGTCAGCAATAGAATGTTCTCTTTCAACTGTACGCAATTAAACTTTTATTGACACATAAAAACACTCGTTTTCCAAACTACGTAGATATAGCTTGTTTTACTGTTTTTCTCTCACATAGAATATACATATATAGAGTATAGAATGTGTACGGTAGCAGTATCTAGTAAAATTGAAGACTCTACTTCTTTATCTGTTAATGCAAAGAATATTTACTTGTAAGACGCCTTGAAAACAGTTGGAATGGCGACATAGCGTTGATAAAACTTTATATAGAATACTGACAGTAATGTGCCCGAGATCGTTCTGTTTCCTTCAAAACGAAATTTACAAGTGCAAGCTAGTACGTTTCTGCAGGAAACCAATACAAATATCTTCCATACTGTCACATTTACAACAAAAATCACACATTTCCAAATCTTTTTCTATACATTTTAATATATTTGATCGTTTCGATAAAGATGTATTCTGACATTTTCGATTTGTTTTATTTCTACAACATCCATATTTATAATAAAGCCAAGAGATACAAGAAATTCCTAAGAAACTAGATGAAACAGTTTGTATAATCTCACCGTAATAATGTAAATTGTTATGAAACAACATTTGCCCGTCTGTTTTATTTTACTTTTGTTTACCTTGTTTCGAAACGATGTATTCAAAATGCAAATGATTTCTTATCGAAACACTGTCAAAACTGAATATATAAAGAGTACTAACCATAATGACAACAAGAACAACCGCACCTTAATTGTTTGTCTTATCAGTGGAAAGGTAACAATAACAGAAGAAACATAATTTTAAGACTAATTCAAGCATTTAATAATAAAAAACGCTATCCAAACTCAATAAAAGAGAATCCAATAATTTGCTTAGTTTATCTTTGAAATATTTCTAGATCTTGTCTCTGTTGAGTTTTATTATTATAATAAATAATCTCATAGGATATGTTGATTATAAAGGACAGCTGTACGACCTGAAGTATTTCAAATGACAATTTAAGACAAAACCGATCCAAATCTCGGTTAGAGATTTTCGAGCACGCCCCTATTGTCGTCAACTACTCTGTGTTATTTAAGGGTGGTGGGCCCACCTTGATTCAATATTCAAACATTGAGGGAATCAGTGTCACCTCTGTCGAGATAGATCCGAATTTATGTTACTTTAATGTGCGGAACGTTTATAGATAAAACGTACGTTTTTTTTTTTTGAGATAATAATTTCCATTATCACACCCTTTACGCTAGAATATAATGTTGATTTTTATGGTGATTACCTTTTAGATTTTTGTCTACCTATCTCTCGATAATTTGATTATTAATATTGGTTAACGCAAGATTTTTGCCGCACAAGTGTGATTTACCACAAAAGCGTGAACGCACAGTAATCCACACAATTTGAACAAACCGTGCAGTCAAACGAAGTGCATATTGTTTTTTAAAAATGCATTGCATAGTGTCGCTATTTATTCCGTTCACTACATTTGTTCAAAATTTGTTGGGATAAGCTTCTTAGCTTACAGGCATGTTGAACTGCAAATAATACAGCATGCAAGTAGTATGTATGTTATAGGAGAGACAATATGGGAAGCATTACTAGTAAATAGACTGGAGTCTTTCTCTTTCTGGTTGAATATAAACCATATTACCTAAGGGAAGAACTGCTAATCATTTCCTGCAGCCCGACAAAAGCAGCAAGTTCAGTGGTTTGCCCTCTGGCTGTCCTTTATACTCTCTCTCTCTCTACTCTTTTGCATTATCATGAAAGCACTCTTGCTCTTTACCCTTTATCCCTTTATACGTATGTTGGTCACATAACGTTTTGATCAAAAACCACCAGTTTCATTTTGTGTATTTTATATAAAAAAACCCAAACAAACAAACAAACAAACAATAATAACAATAAGAAATTAATTGAAAGAAAGGAAATGATGACAAAATGGAAATAGATATGTGTGTATTTTGTACCTACAGAGGGAAAAAAGTTCTATTTCAATAGTGAGTCCCATTCTATTTGGGTGCACCGGTGATGCGTAAACTCAATAACGTATTATGTACCAAACTGGCTATTGTTATGGAGGTAATTCGATTCTATTCACTACTAAAAATGTGTCCCCTGTGTTAGTCTATGGGACACGCATCGTTGTTTTCCTGTTGACAAAACTGTAGATGTCACCGAAGCTTCTATTTAGTTAATTCTATACGTACTTAAATTGTCATATATTGTTGATGCTTTTGTTATTGAGGATAATAATAGACTGTGTGTGTGTGTGTGTGTGTGTGTAGGGGGTAATCAATGATGTTGAACAACCATTGTGACAATAGGAAGACTTCTGTCTATGATCTGTGCGCTAGAATGAACGTCGTTTAATCTTCATATCTGATTGTATATGAACTGCATCGCGACCGGATAAGAAAGATATGGACTGAAAGGATGTAGCTGGCTACTACAAAAACACTGAAAGAAAAGAATTGTAAATTACTCAGTTATGTGGCACTTTTCAATTTCCTTCTTCCTGAAAACATGTATATTTTGGTTTATTGTACTTTCTATAATAAACTCACCTTTCAGATTATTTTGGATATGTGCATAGCTGCTGTACACACAAATGTAGTTATTATTATTATTATTATTATTTAATTTCTCGTATTTCCCTACATTTGTGTTTACAAGAAACTTGAAAATGAATTTTGTTGGATTCTCAAAGAAATTCGAAATAAGCGTTACGGTTTTATTGGAAAAAGTTTGATGGAATTTTCAAAAAGTCGGAAAAAAGTATTATTGAAAGGAATGATTTGAAATTTGATAAAGAAACATCGATTGAAGTTTTCTGAATGTTAACCTATTGTCGAATTATTCGCAATCCTTTTTAAAATATTGGTTAAGAATTCCATTAAATGATTTTAATAATCACTAATTAATACAAAAACCCTAACAGGTCAGATATTTAAGGTAAAGTAGTTCGTAACTCCTAATTACCTATTAATTATATTCAGAAACCTTTTTGTGTTTTTAAAATATTTAGAACGTTTGTGGTAGAATCAATTTCAAGAACTTCTGTGAACCAAATCGCATTATTAAAACAGTTCTATAAAATGTAAAAACTTGATTTTAAGGTTTTTGGATGGTTGTGACACATATAAAAGTGACATTTGTGTGTAGTAACTCCTTTAATTTGACCCTTATGATAGGTAGGATATTAAGCAATGTGTTGCACGTCTCACGAGGATTTACTAACCTATTAAATTTAGCAAATGTTTTAGTGCTTTGACACTGTTATTGATTTATCGTTGCTTTTGGTTTGAATTTAATGCGATTAGAAGCACCTATATACACTATTTTATATAACCTACAGGTTAAAATTGCCAATAAAAATGTACTAGAAAACGAATATAAGTGGAATTAAAATGGATATTTGTTTCTACCCGTAAATAAATAAATTGCATTCCTCGTTCCTAGACGATCTCATAGTCTAGATTAATGATAAAGAATGCAAAAGACGTGTCAGATAGTAACCGTTCACTTGATAAAAACGACTCATACCCGCCCCCCATCTTACCGAACGAAACTAAGCCGTGTATGTTCTGCATAAGATATTCGGAAAGATCTCTTCCTCTAACAACCGACACCTTACGTGCTTCCAATAAAGCAAGGAAGTAAAGCCGGAAAATTTCCCTTATTTGCGCATTTGAAAAGCGTCATCCGAGAGAAAAAAAAAACCTCCTTCAGTCAGCAGTTTCTATGAGAGAAAGCTATCAGATAAAAAATTGGACGACGGCGAACGTATTCAGTAAGTATGTAGTATGTTGGAAACTTTACGCTTCAACCATGGGAGCCCGTCAATTGGAGGGATACAGTTGATATTTTTCTTTTTTTCTCTCTCGTCTATTTGTTTAGCAGGCAAATACGATGGGATAGCTACTGGGAAAGGTTTGTTCAAAATTGAAACGAAATTGTACCGTTTTTGGAATAAGATGTGATTTTTCAAACAAATTACATTTACCGATGCCTGAATATGTATGGTTGTTACTTTTTGCGCCTATCAATTTTAATTAGCAACATTAAAATGGCTATATGATTACCCACCCAAGGGGTAATTATTTAGGTTTTGTTATCTGGATCCTCCAAAATCCCGGGCTAGTAGTCAACTGTGGTTGGTTTCAAAGGATATTTCTGCTGTCTGATATGTGGACAAATATACCGATATAATCTCTGTCAGTCTAGAACCCAATTTGTGTAATTAAACATTCATATATGTATGATATGTACGTACAAGGGCTAAATCTAATTTAATGGTTTATTAATAAGCTCTCAAACAGTACTCACAATCAATAAAAAAAACTATATAATTTTTACATTACCCTCATTTACTGTATTGAATTTTATTCTAGTTGGATTATTATTATCTCTCAGCAGTTTGAGGTTTGATTGGTCACGAACAATCTCGACCATCGGTTCGTTATTTGTTTTATAATTACGCAAATATTATCAAATCATTAACTATATTAGAGAGTGTAACGTAAACCGATTTATGGTAGCTAGTCTCTCTATCTCTAACTAAACCAATTAAGTCTTGTTGCTGCCCTCATCAAATAGACCGAGCACTAGTATCCATCTTCCGCTACTCATTATCTTGCACGTGTCTGACGTATAACTTTACATGTCCGGCAATGAATTTATGCAATACTTTTTTCTTTATCATTTTTTTTAACGAGAAACAACTAACAAATGCAGGAACTATACGGTGTGGTCTTGTCGAGCACGAGAGCAAAAGAAAGCAATCTATGAAACGGGGTAACAGCACGACACTTCCCCTTCTTGAAACGTTGTGATTGGTAGTGGGATAATGTATTAGCAGGTTCTCTTGCCAGGAATCGTCATGCTGTTATCTCGCTTCACTGTATGCATCATAGACTGCTAACATCTGTCATTTCTTTTGCTCTCGTGCTCGACAAGACCACGCCGTTTGAAAGCTCAGACGGTATACTAACGGAGAACTTTTGTTTTTCAAACTGTTGAATAAAAATATTGTGACAACGACCGACCAAAACAAATTTATTTTTCATTACACTATATTTTCTTTTATATTGCCATTCAAGCAGAAAACATTGACTCCATGTACGAATTCATAGCATTGTAAAAAAGGATTGAGATGTTCCTTCAATTTTGAAAGGATATTAAAGAGGAAATGCCGTCAGCTATGTTTCCAGTGTTGTTGCTTGAGACCAAATCTGTTCTGGTTTTAAAATCACTGTATAAATGAAAAAGTTGTTGTTGGTCGATTAAATGAATCCAAGCTCAACATTCATTTCCGCCAGCTTCCATTTCGGATCTCTTCAATTTATTAAAGCTACCACCACCACCACTATCATCCGTCCAGTCATTTTATTCCATTTTGAAATTTTATTAAGCCGTCGCATTGCTAATTATGATTGAGATAACTAAATAACAAGTTTTCATCTGGACGTCATTACTTTCTCAAAAGTTTTCAATTTATATTGAATTTTCTCCAGTAAAATTGGTTTTTGAGATTAAAAGCAATTTTTTACCATTTCTATATTTTTTTTGTTTATGGCATTGGGGATGTGTGTGTTTTTTGTATTAAAATGTAGACGATGTTCTCGTGAAAATATCATTTTTTGTGAGATTCTGTGTGCAATGGAAAAGAAAACCGCCATTGGCGATCGGTGAAAATACAGACTCCAGTTTGGGATATAGTTATTGTTTTCGTTCTCTGGCTTGGTCCCAAGAGCATGTACGTTTTGGGAACGTTTATATGGATTGGATGGAGACGAGATTCAATAAAGCATACAACAGGACGACAACAAGTCCTATGCATAAACAGTATATACCAGACAAATTGTACTGATCTGCACATAACATTATTCCGCACATACATACATATCTGGAGCAAATTTTCAATTGTCGTTATATACTCGTTTGAAATACTAACACAATTTCTAACAAATGGGAAAAGCCGAGATGTCTAGTCGACTGGAGATTTTATTTGATTTGAAAAAAAGGAAAGAATTTTTCACAAGTGCTTCTTTGTTTCCTTACGTTCACATAGGGCAAGTGCCGTGGCAAGAGCAGTTGCAGTGTGTAAGTGCGTCGGCCGTTCACATAGACTTATGGGAGTTTTTGTAGTAGTCAACATTGCCCATTGCTGCTGTGTGGTTGGGGCTCGCAGTAATATAGCTAGCTTTTGCACTGCTTCTGCAACGCTGTTACCACTCACAAGCCAATTTGAGCGGGACCATGCTTAACTATCACCATCTACACTGCCACTACCCTTGCCACTGCCCTTGCCCTATGTGAACGAACGGTTTCCAGTATATGAGTCTTACAATTAGGCAAATAGCAACTTGTTTATTGCTCGATTATTGGAAATAACGTTTTTAAATAAATAGTTATTAGTTCCTGAATAATTTTGACTTTTTCAGTTTTGATTCCCCATTTTCTCTAGGGACTTTCAATGCTAATTAATTCTCTTTCAATTTTTCCGCCTCTAGTAACTTTCTCACTTGATGTCTCCTCTCGTAATAAAGTAAAAGGAGCTTTTCGCATAATGAGCATAAACTAAAAGACTTTCTTACAGAATAACTTATCAAAAGAAATGAAAATATTGTTTTTAAAGATTTTAGTTGTAGAAACAAAACTGAAATTTGTTAAGAGTGTGGAGTAGGATGAATTTGTGCATTGACAGTTTCGGTATATGGCTTGGGGTAAAATCAACTTGTGATTGTGTCAGATGAATTCCTTCCGGTAAGACGCTAGTCAAACAGAACTTGTGTAATAAATTTCTGGACAATAGTTTTATTATGGTTACATTTACTACCGCTCAATAAAATAGACTGAAAATAAAAATAGCCATTCCAATGTCGATAAAAACAGTTTATACTAAAATGAAAGGGCGAAGTTATAAACTATAGAGGGCTACAACAGTTATTTATTTGTTATGGAATCACACTCTACATATAATTTTATATATTTTTATTATGATGATATTTTCCAAATGGTTTACAATTCATAATGTTCATGTTCAACTTCCCCCCAATTTTTGTAAATTTGATTTCGTCGATATCAATAGATTTTAATCAAAACATTCATTTTAACGGAAATTCAGTTTGATTTGATCGCCATCACAGACGTTGGTCTGACTGATTAATTCAAATACCAGTAGAAAAACTGTGTGTGTATGTGTGTGATAATTAATTTGTTCTGTCTAACTGGATGGACATGTATGTGATGATGTGACGAGCGTCGGGACGCATAATGACGGTCCAACCATTTTCACAACGGCGGTCTATTGAGACCGGTTCGACAACAGATTAATGGAATCGACTAGACATTTAGAAAAGCTTATTCGGACGTATACCGTTCAATCCTAACAAAACTCCTTTTCGGATACTTTTTGTTTCTGTTAACAATGAAGAAATGAGTCTTTACAAATACACATTTTCATTATTATTGTCATTTTCCTGGCAGCGAAATGATAATCGTAATTAAGATTAGAATTATAGAACTTGAGCTTCTCTATTCAAGGAGTTAGATGACATTCACTGTGAAATCTTAAGCACCTCAAGTCACTAAAAGAGATACGGCACGAGTTTATCTTTTCATATGATACAAGCAGAGAAACTCATTTAATATGTAATTATGTAAATTTTAATGTTAAGTAGGAAAATTCCTGTTTTCAACATAGTCGTGAAACGTATGGGGAAATTAAATGTTATAACCGTCATGATCTTATAATCGAATTTCTAGTTGCTTGTATCCTTTTATGTCCTTTCATTCATGTATTTTGCAATTTTCGTTTAGTTGGAGGTAAGTGTTAACGATTACGTAGAAGGATTTCACGTTACAGTCGTTTCTGTGATCATCATTTCAGCAATTATTTTGATTCATACGTGTAGCTTTAATCATTACAGTTTGAAGAACGAGATAAGGAAATTGTGTTGTGTTTTTTTTTACACGTATGAGCCTCAACATCTCAGTGTCAGAGGTTTTTCTAAGAATACTTCAGAATTCCAGAAATCACGCCACTATTGAAGAATGTGAAGTCTCAATTGGGGGAAATGCACTAAAAGTTGAGGAATTCCTACAAACGAGTTATATGAGAAAATAAAATTTCTAGTACTTCATATATGAACAATGCATTCAACTGGTAAGATATGTGAAATATTAGAAAGTATGAAATATCAATTTGTTACTTTTGAGAAAGTCATTTCGTATTACTGATTGCTTCTTTCATAGTGCAGTTATAAGGTCTGTTTTTCCTTTTTGGTATTCTTTGTATACATTTACTTCTTTTTCTACTGTTTTCTAAAGCTATATGAATGCTGTATACAATTTCTATATGTTATGCCCTTTTGTCTTCAAAGAAATCAGGGTAAACTGTTAGAAAATACAGTTTTGTATACTTCTTTTATTGTGTTTTCTAATACAATAGGAGCAAATATTGTAAACTAAAAAATAGTTCCTTTGGCAAAAGTGGCATATAAGAGTTACTCCCCATGGTTCAGTTTTCTCTCATCAGCGCTCATTGCTTGCAATGCTGATTATTTGTTTCCCGTCTTTTCCCACCACAGTTTTATTACAGGCGCAACTCGTCTGTGAGACTTCTCCTACCTGCTAACATCGGGGGGGTAACTCGTCTGTGGCCTTTTTACTACCTACCAGTCTGGGGACACAACTCATCTTCATCCTTTCTTCTACCTAGCAGGTTTGGGGCGCACCTCACCGCGACCGGACAAGGGAACCGTACAGTATTTTCAAGTTAATACCTGCAACTGAATCTTGGATTTGTGAAATAAATTTTACAAATTTTAATGTAGTTGCGTTTCAGTAAAAGATGCTAAGGGTAGGAACTTGGCAGGTGGTGGATGTTTCCCTGTAAAAATGCATTCGTATGTAAGACCGACAACCCAGTACACAAGTACGAGATTCTAATTTAAAATTGAAATGTTTCTATAAAGTATTTACAAGAAAGGAAACGATCGTATGAAATCCTACAGGATGTGTGTTTTTCCGAACATATGAAATTTATAAATTCAAAACGTGCACACATCAAGAGACTGACGTTGTGTGAGTATTTTTACGATAAAAAATAATACAGGAAATAATGTCTTTCACTTTCGTTGTTGAGAAATAGCTTTTCGATACCTATCCACACGTCGCCTCACATGGGAGATGGTGGTCGATTATTTGAGCTGTTCTGAGGAAAATACAGAGCAGACAGTTTTGATATTGCCATTCTAATGTGTAAAATATAGTGACAATTTCATCCCCCTTGTATACAGTATTTCCATCAATCGTTTATGTATGGCGCGGCGCGGTGTATGTGTGTGTATCAGGTAACCTGTAGAAAATACAGAAATATTTGAATTTCCCACGGGATACTGACGAAAATGGATTTCTCGCAAGACTCTTGCTCTGTGTATTTCTTCTACTTATGTTACTAAGTTTCCATTCAATACAATATTTCACTGATGTCAGGACGAAACTTGAGAAAGAAAGGCAAAAATTTTGCAAACAAACAATAATTAGATGCGACACAATATATGTTGTATTCTGAAATAATTTTTATAAGTCGAATTAAAAGTAAACACTTTTGATATGAGTTTTTCAACTAAAAATACGTTAATCTGCAATAGCTGGAGCGTGATCTGGCTTCAAGCTCGATTTTTGGATAATTTATAACGTTTTCATGTTTAAATAATTTATTGAAAAGCACTTTTAAACTTAAGGACTCTTTATGG